>CM059342.1:7645725-7869225 GCA_030340685.1 Protosalanx chinensis | reverse complement strand
TCAAACTCCAGACAGTCTTTATCTATCACCTTTCACCAAATTGCTCAAGAGCTCTTCAGAGAAAGTTATACATTAATCAATGTTGACCTGCGTTGAAAAATAGTTAAACATTAACCTTTGTTAGCTTTCAAGGTAATAGGTTGTAGATAGATAGAGAAGAAAGAGATACATGGATGTAGAACATTCCTTTTTGTTCTAAACCAAGAATTTAAAGTAAACGGTGAGATACTATATTGTTGTTAATGCTAAGAATCACAGCTACAGACTCAAGATGGACCATTTTTTGCTTCTGGAAGAAAAAACAAAATAAAAAATCTGTCAAGAAGAAAACTATGATATACATTTATATATTTTTGGGAATGTTGCATGACAAGTGTCATTGGCAATGAAGTGAATGATAAGATCTGCAATAGCCGGTTCAAAAGGCCAATAACAGCATCTTAAAATATTTACAAGGCGTGTGTGTTTTCCTCAGTGACTGTATCACACCAGTGGGTTATTTCGTAATGTTGAACAATTAATACATTTATCTTGTGGCTGATGTAACTTTTCTGTCCATTTTTTGCATTTATTCACATATTGCTTACTTAAACTCAACTTGTGGTCACAAGCCAACTTATTTTGGGAAATGCTTTAAGTATTGTTTAGCTAAATAGGTATAAAAAAGGCGGAAACAAGCTGTTTGTCCAAGAGGATGAAGTTGTGTGGTGAACAGTATTCTACAAAGCTGCACTAAAAACAAGTGTTTATGGTGAACCTCCACCCAGAGCCACCATGGTAGCAGGTAGCCAGATGGGTGTTTCTGCTCCTTTGTTTAGTAGAAGTCATGAGCAGTTCCTCAACAAGGGACAATGGAAGGAAAAGGTGCCAGAAAGAAGGTAGTTAAGACTCTTCCGCTCTCCTTCCGTCCTCCCAACACTGATTCTTATCTAAGCATATTCCCCTGTTGCAAGTTGGAAAATATACAGACATGAACACGTTATGACAACAATGGGTCCAGTCGCCCGACAGTAAAACAATACATGTGAGAAAGAATGTAGCTTTTGTGAGATCCAAGGAAAAACTGGCCAAAAAAAGAAAGAAATAAAGAGAAATCCTGCGTTAATAATGAGCAAATTATAGATTTTTCGATTTGTAGCTTGTGAATTTTGAGTCCATGTTTTTTGTTCAGTTGAGCAGAATCTAACATTAGCAAACATTCAGGGTCTAGATTTTGTCCAGATTTTCTCAGTGTTTCTAAGCTTCTTTCATGGATTCCTGCTCCCAGCAGTAACTGATGCTCTGAGAACAGTGAGGCAACAAGTCATCAAAATCCATTCTGATAACATTGAATTGATATATTGCAGAGTTTTATAACTGCTAATAAACGGACATTGTGTGATTGTGGAGTTTAGATTACTTCTCCATTTAGATGGTGTGGAATTGTAATGGGTTTGACTGTTTCTTCTGTAAGGGACTGAAGGTTTACGCATTTTTATCTGATTCAACAATAACTCAACAACACATGTTTGTGTTTGAAATATTATGGTTGCTTTTTTTCCCAAACGACCACATGCTTCCATTCAGTAAGACATGCAAGCAGAAACATTTATATCAAGGGAAGACTGCAAAAGTGTGGTTTGCAAGTTTCAAGTTTTAGACATTTCTCCTTGTAACTATCGATATTGTTCTGTTCTCTTATCAAAGTGGCGATCGTAATAAATCTGTCAATCAATTTAAGTAATGCGATGAAACCACTCTGAAGAAGTCAAACACATCCTCAAGAATATTTTAAATGAAAGTAAATTAAACAAAAAAGAGATCAAAATATAAACTCTCTTGTTTTGTGCTTTTCCAAAACAACAGAAGGTGAAACAGCATCGGTATTGCAGCTCTCTGATATCAACATGTTGATGATGAGAGGATGAGAAGCTGTGAGCCTGTTTGAAGGGGCTGGAGATGTGCAGCACCAGGACCTGCTGAGTCAGCAAGTCTTACTTCAATCCTCTTTTTTAAACGACCCCCAGTTGCGGAGGGCCAATGAATAATCCTGCTGTGCGTCAGAGCCTTCACAGCTGACTGGCCTGATATATGCCTGACAGGAAAGAAGGACGCCTGGCATGAAGAAATACAACCTGGAAGAAAGAGAGAGGGGAGGGGCAGAGTACGCCCTGAGGGCTGAGAGGGCAATCTCACTAAAGCAACCCCCCCCCTCCTCCATGTGGTGAGAAGGAAAGTCAAAAAGGTCTAAATTGAAATTGGGTGGCCATCTTTGTTTACTCTGTCGCTTTCTAAACTCCTCAGAGTTGTGTGTGTTTGTTATTGTCATGGAAGCTTGACCACATGTGACCTTTCATTCATTCATTCATCATAACATTTTCTTTCCTTCTTTCTCAGCAGGAGAGAAGATGAGGTTGACCCAGATCTCTAGCTGTGAGTGTAATGGCTCTAAGGGAGATGTATGGAAGGAGGAAGGGTTAGGGTTAGGGTTAGGGTATTTAAATGAGTGTGTTGCTTTATGGAAGGGGGAACTCGCTTGGCAGATCCAGGACAGAACAAGACATTCTGTCCAGACGATGAAACAGCAACATAGTGACATCATCAGAATGGCCATGTAACCTGCTCAAACACAGACTTACTGTGGCAGGATGGTGCAAACAAGAAATATATCCAGAACTTGAATTAAAAAGTTAAAAAGTAGGCAAGTGCGATAAACTAACAATTAAGAAGATTAGATTACAAAACTAACTACACATAAGGATATAATGTGAATATACAGTGGGAAGTAGGTACACAGTAGTGCAAATATATCAAAGTGGCTTGTGCAGAGTGCAGTGGGAATGTGTATGTTGTGGGAAAAAGCATGCTATAAGCTAATAGCATTACCATGTTTATTTCTTATGATCTGTTGCATTACTAGATACAGTAATTAGAACTTGGCAAAGTAGAAGTGATTGGCAGGTGTGCTGTTCTCTCCCTATTCTGTGTGAAACAGGAAGATGGCTAACGCAGGGAAAAAGCCTTACACATACTTGGATATTTTGACAACTCAGATGATAGTAGATACAGGCTATCTTTTTTTCCAACAATGTATTGTGGCTTATAATGTTATATAATTTTTACAATGGTATAAAAACAAATATACTGTTCTGATTGGAATAATGAAATAGTAAAATTAAATGCCTGATTTGTGACTTTATAGAAGTTTCAGGTCATCTTTCTTACACATTACACACAGCATAACACTCAGACAGAAACCATTCCCATCTTACTCTGACCCTCATTCCCATCTTACTCTGACCCTCATTCCCATCTTACTCTGACCCTCATTCCCATCTTACTCTGACCCTCATTCCCATCTTACTCTGACCCTCATTCCCATCTTACTCTGACCCTCATTCCCATCTTACTCTGACCCTCATTCCCATCTTACTCTGACCCTCATTCCCATCTTACTCTGACCCTCATTCCCATCTTACTCTGACCCTCATTCCCATCTTACTCTGACCCTCATTCCCATCTTACTCTGACCCTCATTCCCATCTTACTCTGACCCTCATTCCCATCTTACTCTGACCCTCATTCCCATCTTACTCTGACCCTCATTGCCTCCATGCTTACTGAGTCCTCCAAATGGCTCAACTGAGGCCTAATTGTGATTGGCTGATTGTTGATCAGTTTTATAAATAAGTGTTTTCAGATGTGTGTCTAAGTTTTTTCAATCACACAATGTGTTTTGTATTTTGAATAGATGGGTTTTCCCAATGATGCCAATGAGATTTGTTTTATGTCATACATAAGAAGTGTACATAAGAAGTGTACATAAGAAGTGTCTTATGTATGAAATAGTGTGTAGTGTGAAAAGAGAGCGTTGCAGAACTGCAACCAAAGTGCAAAGCAGTGCTTTGGTTTAGGGCAGGGGTAGGCAGGGCCCTCGAGAGCCATGGTCCTGAAGGTTTTAGATGTCTCCCTCCATCACACCTGATTCTAATTGATGGCTCTGTAGAAGCCTCATAATGAATTGAAATGTAAATGTGATGTTCCAAGAGAAAACAAATTGCACTTAATATTTCATAAACACCCTCAGGTGAGCAGTGTTTGAGTACAATATGAACAATTAGTCTAATACATTATGACCTATTGCTTTCAAGCAGTCAGTGGAAAGTTAATTAAGGTCCAACAGGATTTTCTTCTCCACAAAACAATCTTTGTTATTGTTTCACTCCTTTTAATAAATGCTCATCCAAGTACTATTTCCAAGTACTATTTCCCACCAAAGATCCCTTCAGCCTGCTCCTTTCACCCTTATCTACAAGAACTGTTCTGGGAGCAGCTTTAAGCCTTTTCACATGTTCACCTACCTCACCTCTCCCATTGTCTGCAAATCTTTTTCAGTTGGTTTACATTGAACCCTTGCTATTCCACTCCCTCGCTCCCTCCCTACATCCCTCTCTCTCTCCCTCCATCACTCCCTCCCTCGCTCTCCCTTCTCCTCCCGCCTCCTCCCCTTCTCTCTCCCCCTCCTCCTCCCTCACCCTCCCTCTTTCCAAACACACTCCACTCCTTCTTTACTTTTCACTGATCCCTTTATCATCAACAATACCCTTTCCCCCCTACAATGTGATCACCTCGCTCTGGCCTCACACAGCTTTACAGAAGCAACCAGATCAGTATGAGACAAGCTGACACACAACTTCACAGGAGATCAGATGTCGGCCATATTGAAGCAGAATGGGAGTGCCAGTGTTGGTTTCCAGTCTTTCCCAAAAGGTGGAGGACAAAGAAGGGAGACAGGCGGGAGCACAGGGCGAGAGGCCCTCACTCTCAGAGATATGGACAGACAGACAGGGGGGAGGCCCTTTCAAGCCATTGAAAAGATGGGTTGTGCTGGGAGTGGTTTAGTGGCCAATGTTAGCATGGTGCTAACTAAAGAAATGCTTTGTATGCTATTGCTGACTAATGCTTTTTAGCTTCCTAGCAGTACATGTAGGATTCAATGTATTGACTAACATGACTGTTTTTATTGATTGTTCACAACACAACATTACACACAAAAGACACAAACACACAATGGGCGAAACCTATCAATTCTCCTACACATCTTTACATTCAAATCCATGTTATTTTTTCTCAAAATGGTATTCCATTCCACATCACAATCCTGAGCAATCACATTCTAAAGCTCTGATTGCTAATTGTGTGACAGCTGTTTGCCAATGTGAGTGTGTTCCTTATGAAAACATGAGGTTTTCTGCATGAAAATTGTGCCAATAGTGTGTGATTTAAAACAGTGTGTTTCAGAACTGCATTTTGAGTAAAAAGCAGCAACTGTGCTTGTAGTTCAGCACAGTTGGTTCAGGGGGTGAATTCATAAACATAACTTCTGGCTGTTGTCTGTATTTAAACGTTTTTTTATTCATTTTAAATGACAGCACCCTGTACACACACACCCTGTACACACACACACACACTGTACACACTGTACACACTGTACACACTGTACACACTGTACACACTGTACACGCACACACACCTTTACACACAGCAGCCAGGCCAATTAACTCAATGCTGGATTTGACACCCACTGCTCACTGACAGATCAGCCCTAAAATGTAAAATATTGCCACTCTCCTCCAGCCAATCTAAGGAAGACATGCCTATGTAACAAACACATTCAAGCACTCACACACTTTCACATCAATCAATTACAGTTAGGTTGAACGTTCTGGGATCTTGTGGATACATGCAGATACACACCTACATGAAACATGTTCAAACACATGAACTCTCATACACAGATATGTGTGTTAAATGTAAATGTAATGTAACCATATGGTGGAGGAGGTCATATGAAGACCCCCTATCACCCTATCATGTCTGTCAGGCTGTGACTGGCTGCCCACAGGGGAACAGCTTTACACACATGCTCACACACTTGGTCACAGAGAGCCAGCATGACACTGTCCCACTGAACACACAGGCTGGATGGAAACACATTAACACACAAACTGGTATTGGATGAAATATGGGGACACCAGGCTGGCCCTCCCATCTGCTTCAACACTGCAGGACCCTCCGGCACTTTTCCACTCAGTCTGCTGAGCAGCCAGATATCCTTACAGTACACTGCACCCAGCTAGTCAGCACACACACGGTCATGTACTGTACTAATACACACGGCCATGTACTATACTAACACACACAGCCATGTACTATACTAACACACACAGCCATGTACTATACTAACACACACAGCCATGTACTATACTAACACACACAGCCATGTACTATACTAACACACATGGTCATGTACTATACTAACACACATGGTCATGTACTATACTAACACACACAGCCATGTACTATACTAACACACACAGCCATGTACTATACTAACACACACAGCCATGTACTATACTAACACACACAGCCATGTACTATACTAACACACACATCCATGTACTATACTAACACACACATCCATGTACTATACTAACACACATGGCCATGTACTATACTAACACACATGGCCATGTACTATACTAACACACACATCCATGTACTGTACTAACACACACGGCCATGTACTATACTAACACACACATCCATGTACTATACTAACACACACAGCCATGTACTATACTAACACACACATCCATGTACTATACTAACACACACAGCCATGTACTATACTAACACACACAGCCATGTACTATACTAACACACACATCCATGTACTATACTAACACACACAGCCATGTACTATACTAACACACACATCCATGTACTATACTAACACACACAGCCATGTACTATACTAACACACACAGCCATGTACTATACTAACACACATGGCCATGTACTATACTAACACACACATCCATGTACTATACTAACACACACAGCCATGTACTATACTAACACACACATCCATGTACTATACTAACACACACAGCCATGTACTATACTAACACACACAGCCATGTACTATACTAACACACATGGCCATGTACTATACTAACACACACATCCATGTACTATACTAACACACATGGCCATGTACTATACTAACACACACATCCATGTACTATACTAACACACACAGCCATGTACTATACTAACACACACAGCCATGTACTATACTAACACACACATCCATGTACTATACTAACACACACAGCCATGTACTATACTAACACACACAGCCATGTACTATACTAACACACACAGCCATGTACTATACTAACACACATGGCCATGTACTATACTAACACACACATCCATGTACTATACTAACACACATGGCCATGTACTATACTAACACACACATCCATGTACTATACTAACACACACAGCCATGTACTATACTAACACACATGGCCATGTACTATACTAACACACATGGCCATGTACTGTACTAACACACACATCCATGTACTATACTAACACACATGGCCATGTACTATACTAACACACATGGCCATGTACTATACTAACACACATGGCCATGTACTATACTAACACACATGGTCATGTACTATACTAACACACATGGTCATGTACTATACTAACACACACAGCCATGTACTATACTAACACACACAGCCATGTACTATACTAACACACATGGTCATGTACTATACTAACACACACATCCATGTACTATACTAACACACATGGTCATGTACTATACTAACACACACAGCCATGTACTATACTAACACACACAGCCATGTACTATACTAACACACATGGCCATGTACTATACTAACACACATGGTCATGTACTATACTAACACACACATCCATGTACTATACTAACACACATGGTCATGTACTATACTAACACACATGGTCATGTACTATACTAACACACACAGCCATGTACTATACTAACACACACAGCCATGTACTATACTAACACACATGGCCATGTACTATACTAACACACATGGCCATGTACTATACTAACACACACAGCCATGTACTATACTAACACACACAGCAATGTACAATACTAACACACACAGCCATGTACTATACTAACACACACAGCAACGTACTATACTAACACACACAGCCATGTACTATACTAACACACACAGCCATGTACTATACTAACACACACAGCCAATGCATTATTGTATGTTATCATTGTATGTATCATTTTGATAACTTATTAATGACATGTTATTTTCTACAAAACTAAGATGTATGTGTGTGTTAGTGTCTCTAATCTGAGTCATTTTACCCCCCTAGGTGACAGGATTAGAGTGATAGGAGGTACCAGGGGTTTGTCAGGGTCAAGAGAAGGACATGTCTGACTCACACCAACTGGATATTCTGGAAGCAAACAAGAGTTTATTTCAAACAAATGATTCAAAATGTATTGAGACAGGTAAAAACATTAGTTAGGGCTACATAAGTGTAATATACTGTAATCTCCATCTTATGTTTAATAAGATATATATAAAATCTCTCTCTCCCTCTCTCTCTTTTCTCTCTATCCCTCTCTTCATCATGTCACATAAGAGATCCAGATCCTTCACCTGTGTGTAGTTACATAACCTAACCCTAACCCTCCAAACTCTACTAACCCTAACCCTCCAAACTCTACTAACCCTAACCCTCCAAACTCTACTAACCCTAACCCTCCAAACTCTACTAACCCTAACCCTCCAAACTCTACTAACCCTAACCCTCCAAACTCTACTAACCCTCCAAACTCTACTAACCCTAACCCTCCAAACTCTACTAACCCTAACCCTCCAAACTCTACTAACCCTAACCCTGCCCCATGTTCTGTCTTCCTCCTTCCTGCTTCCCATCTCTCTCCACCACAAAGTTTGGTTGTGTCAAGCTCCATGATAAAAGACCTCATCACTCTATCCCATCATCCCCCTCCCTCCCTCCCTTCCTCCATCCATCTCTCCATCCTCTGACTCCATCCCAGAGAGAGCGTCACAGATCCATTAAGCAGAGTCATCTCCCTCTATCGGACACAGAGCGGCTATGTTCCGTAGCCTTGTGAGTTATAGCCTCCACTAGGCTGTCCAGATGCTAAATCAGGGTGCTCTCCCCACCCCCACCCCACCCCCACCCTAACCCCCAACCCCATGTGATTTATCAGACTGCAACATTGAAACGATCAACCTCAACAGTAAGGGCCTTTGTAGTGAATCTCATCAGCTAGCTGGACTTTTCCGAGGAGATAAACTGGGGTGTCGTTACTGTAGGTTGGGCATGTATGCCTTTCTATGGAGATCAAGAAACTCACTAAAAAACACGATCATGTAACAATATCAACCTACAAATCAAACCAAACAACACATTGTTGACAGTTCTTTAGGAAAGTGAAACGTTTAGCTCAAGTGAAGAGAACACATTCTTAGACCAAATAAGGAAATGAGCTACTGCCCTTTTTACATCACAAACAGTAAGAGGCCATGATGAGCTTCCAGTCTGTACTTTACCATTTGGTGCATCTGCTAAATCGGTCCCAGCAGAAACAAACATGATGTTTAATAACTTCCTGCCTAGTGTTTGGGTCTAGGGTTAGTCTCAGAGGCTTGTGGGCCTCTTGGGCAACACCTGTCTGTGGTTTGTCTGATGTTACCGATACTTCACCCCCATGAACAGACACATGCACACACTACACAAACTACACAAACACACTCATGAACACCCTTTAAACCCCAACAGAGAACGAAGAAAATAACACACAAGAACACGTGCTAAGACACGCACGTGCGCGCCAACAAATACATGTGAAAATGATCCTGTGGGAACAGCTGTGACCTATCATCAACTCAACAGGGTTCACCTCCTCGCCCCTCCCTCCTCCCCCCTGTACCCTCCCCCTCCACCGCACACATCCACTGCTTCCCCCTCCACGCTCCTCCCTGCCTCTCTTCCACCCTCTCTCTTTCCTTTCTCGCATTGAAAAGGATACCTTAATGGATCCTCCACTCCAAGGTCCCTCTCCAGTGCTTAGCTAGGCTGGTGGGAGTATTCCTGGGTGACTGGAAGTCATTGTACCCCCTCCTCCCCCTCCTCCCTCCCTCCCACTCCACCCACTCCTCCCCCTCCACCACCCATCCACACTCTAACTTCCCAGCATGCCTCTGGGTCAGTGATGGGGTTGGGGGTGGAGGGGGTGCATGGTGTGAGGAGGGATTAGTGGAGGAAAAGAGAGTCACATGTTTGTATATATATCTACCCTACCCACCCCCAACCCAAACCCCCGGTAATGGAAACCACCACTTAACCAGCTTCAGAAGGGCCAAGCGGGGCGTTGTTTTATAGGGGAGAGTCTGGATGAAAAAAAGGACAGACGAGGGAGGGAGGGAGGGAGGGAGGGAGGAAAAAAAAAGAAAGAAACACAAGTGAAAGAGAGGAGGGAGGGTTAGTGTCTGCAGCATGTCTCCCTTCTGGAGAGGGTGGAGCTCAGCCAGGAATAGTGCAGCTCTGATGAGGAGCCCATATGTTCAGGGTGCTGTTGAACTGTTGACTCTTCTAGAAAGCCAAACTGAGCAGGGAAACCCTGAGACACTGAGGCACGTACTAACTTGTAGGAGCTCTTATATGAATAACTGTAGAAATGTAATGTAGTTATAGATACTAGAAAGAGTCAGGTGGCTCAGCGGTTAAGGCATTGGGCTCATGATGCGAGTTTGATTCCCGGCTGTGGTTACATGGACACGTTGTGTCTTTGGGCAAGGCACTTCACCCTACTTGCCTCAGGGGGAATGTCCCTGTATGTGCTGTAAGTCACTCTGGATAAGAGCGTCTCCTAAATGACTAAATGTGAATCCTATCCTACATGTACTTCCATGGTCAACACATGAACACAGAATGTAATGGTGCTTAGAAATATTAAGGCACTATCATCTGTTGTTGTTGTTCAGAATGACCTGTTCATCCCTGTGCGGAAACTTGCTAGTGTTGTTGCTTAATGTTTGCATCCCACAGGTAGACTACCGTTCGTCGGAGAATCACCTTAAATTTGTACAATAATCGGCTAAACGCTCTTATAGCTCTTCCCTTGGCACTTATTGGTTCTCACGATGTATGTTTCATAATATAAGCCTGTTATGTTCAGAGTCTATCACGTTGTTATGCTCAGTGACCGATGCTCTTTGTCAAAGCTCTCTCTTGTAAGTCGCTGTGAATAAATAATAAAAAATCATAATAAAAAGAAAAACACATGGAACTGAACATCAAAACTGAAAGCCGTAGTTTCTGGTATCACTAAAATGTATTGTGTTGATCCTCCAAGTTTAACCTCAATAAACCTAATATTGACATTTTATTGGAAACATTTTACTACATTTTAGGCCAAACAGGGTAGCTATGGTTGCCAAAAACAACAGCATAGAATTGTCAGAAAAAAAGAGAGGAAGCTCCCTCCAATCCCCAGGCCCCTTGACATTCAGTAAAAGATAATGAGAGGCTGAGAAAGCATGTATGTGTAAGAGATTAAGAAAGAAAGAGAGGGAGAGTCCTTCCCTCTAAATAGTCCCCAAACCCCTCAACAACTTGGTCCCCAACTCTCAAGTGGGTTGAGGCAAGGGAGGAGAAGACAAGGAAGGAAATAATGTTAGACGGGTAAAAAAAAGAAGTTTTTGATGGGAGCAGAAAAGAGACTCTGGAGAGATTCAGGATGAGTTGTCATATGCATGCTGCGAAAAACCCAGTCTGGGTGGAAAAGTGCCTAAACTGACAAGACAACATGAAGAGTTACTCCATGTTTGTTGAATGACAGCAGTGAAACCGAGTGAACTGGGATGCCCCCCCATTCAGCCAATAATCACTAAAGAATGTATTTAGTGAGATGAAATAGTTCTGTTCTGGTTTTCAAACGGCCATTCAAATGTGTCAAGATCATTTCATTTACTGAAATTTGCTGATGACCTAATCGAAACCCTCTATTTGATAGAGCTTGTATTGTATGCCAATTTGACCCACCGAATGTGTCGCAATTTAACATTTGAAGGCTGATTGATCCAAATTACCATGGTTTAGGCACAAACGAATGTGAGAACTTGGCAAGAGGGATTTTTGTGAGCAAACATCCCTGGCAGAGACCTAGTGAGCTGCCACAGGAGATGCTGTTCCCATCAAGGTAACAGGGTAACAGTACATGGACACATAACCATGGAGATGGATCTTAATGAATAACTGTGCTGAAGGCTTCACACACACTATTAGTCTTTCCTCCTACTCCTTCCCTCCAGCCAATGACCTTCAGGCACCCACACACAGAACCCAGTCGTTACCTGGCAACCTGGTTTGGCATGAAGCATCCCGTTGCTATGCCGACGGAATGCATGCATGTGGAAGGGAGTGTTTTGTCCTCAGTGTAATTGTACAAGGGCGGGAAAGAAAATGCCTGCAGTGCTTTTGATCTCCAAACATTCTTAAGGAGTGAGGTGCATGGGGGGGGGGGGGGGGGGGGGGGTTCACAGCATGCTGAAATTACAGATGAAATGATAGTTTTGAAAAAACTGATGTCTTGGACATATCTAGGAAATTACATTCCATTTCTATTGGGGAAAACAATAGTCAAGTCAATTTCAGCTAAAACTATTTTAGGATATTTTAGTCAAGCTTTGCAGGACAGACATACACCTTGAGTGTCTAGAAAGGCTCCATCCAAATAAAATGTATTATTATTATTAACTGTGTACACATGCCTGTGCTGTTCTACTTCACAGGCTTGGCAACTAGCAAATGGTTGTCCTGGCAACTTGCCTGCAGAAAACATCTAAAAACTCTCTCCTTAATCACCCTCAGACCCATAGAAACCAGAAATCATCAGATGGATGTACCATGAAAAGCCATAAAAAGGGAGGTTGTGATCTATTTATCTGATTAACACCTATTGACTCCCAAATTCTCCAGCATGATCTAAACATTGCTGTTTATCAGAGGTCAGTAAGTCCTGGTTCTTAAAGGAGAACTGGACTTCTCATAGTTAGATGAGAGGAGCCAGATGAACTAATTGCACAGTTGGGTACCAGCCTCAAGCACGGGAACAAGCATGGGTCTGTAAGGCAATGAGAATCATTGTTGTAAGAACTCACCCCCACATGTTGTCCAAGGCTAGACTTTTTTCAACACATTTCCTTTACATAACTCAGTTGCAAAGCTTTTGCAGGGAAATCTTTTCAAGGACTCCATCTACGTTAGTTATATCAGCTGTCTCTTATTTATCTGAAATGTCTCGTCTTTGAAACCTTACCCTAGCAATAATGTAAATGGGTTTTAGCTCCACAGATGTTCCCAAAAAGCTTAAAACCATGGTAGGGGACTTCCTCACCACATAAGAGGAGGTAAAGATAGATGAAGGAATAAAGAGTGGAAATGACAGAGTGAATGACAGATGGAGAGTGAATCAAGCATTAGAAAAGTCACACAGAGACCAAAGTCTTATTGAACGGTGGCTGTCATCTCCCTAAGGAGTTACATCAATGGCCGACACCAGAATGGAGAGATCAAACGTCACATGGGCGCCGTCTTAAACTGGAAGAGTTCAAAAACAATGTTGTCATTGATTCTGTAATCAGGACTTCAGTTTGATTTGAGAGGTGACCTTAGTAAGATGGGTTCTATACTAGACATGAAGAGGTGAGAGGTGACCTTAGTAAGATGGGTTCTATACTAGACATGAAGAGGTGAGAGGTGACCTTAGTAAGATGGATTCTATACTAGACATGAAGAGGTGAGAGGTGACCTTAGTAAGATGGGTTCTATACTAGACATGAAGAGAAAAGGAGGGATTAATGGTGATCGGGGTCTCTAAGCATGCACACATCCACAAATACACACTGCTTTACATGCATACACACTCTCAAACACACACCATCACTTTGGCAAAACAAACACAACTCAAGTCAGAAGCTTCAAATCTTCACGTGTCTTCAGAAGAGACTGAAATATATCTGATTCAGCCGCGTTGCTTAATATGGGGCTATAAGTTTCCACTGCGTGATATTTGTGTAATACTGTGCACACATCCTCTTCACAACAGCAGTGAATTCTGGTGTGTGCATCCATATTTAGGAGTGTGGCAGGGGGGTGGAGGGGGGTGGAGGGGGGTGGAGGGGGGTGGAGGGGGGTGGAGGGGGGTGGAGGGGGGTGGAGGGGGTGGAGGGGGGTGGAGGGGGTGGAGGGGGTGGAGGGGGGTGGAGGGGGTGGAGGGGGTGGAGGGGGTGGAGGGGGGTGGAGGGGGTGGAGGGGGGTGGAGGGGGGTGGAGGGGGTGGAGGGGGTGGAGGGGGGTGGAGGGGGTGGAGGGGGGTGGAGGGGGTGGAGGGGGGTGGAGGGGGGTGGAGGGGGGTGGAGGGGGTGGAGGGGGGTGGAGGGGGGTGGAGGGGGGTGGAGGGGGTGGAGGGGGGTGGAGGGGGGTGGAGGGGGGTGGAGGGGGGTGGAGGGGGGTGGAGGGGGGTGGAGGGGGTGCTGATAGGAAAAGGTTGGGGGGTGATGGGAGTTGACAGTGAAGGATTAGTCAAGCTTTCACAGTGCCTTATGGGATTATGGAGAGCGGGTGTGTCTGTTTGGGGGCGGAGGGGGGAGGGGGGGGATAGAACGGGAGTTCAGAGGAAAAACACAACAGCATCTCGATGGAGACATTCAGTTAAGGAGGCAAACCAGCCCCTATCATGACCTCTGGCACCATTCACCATTCATGGCCTTCCTTGTCCCTGATGCCACTAGGGAAGGACGTCTGGTGCTTTGAGACTGTGTGCCGCTCTGCTTACAGCCTCAGGTTGACATTTTGAGGGCTGGCCTTTATGCTAGAGGCTTTATCCAATCATATTCAGCCATCATGTGTTGCCAGGGTCTAAAATCTGCCCTCAGGCCTTCAGAATCAACAGTGTGGGAACCTGTAGCTTAACATGAATGGTGACTTATTCTGAACCTAATCTTGAACTGAATCTTAGAAAGGGGTCTATTTCTAATTGTTGTTGTCAACCTCTCCTTGGGAAAACTGTTTTAACAGGATCTGTAACAGTAACTAAGAAATGTCAAAGCAGACAATGTTTGCCTTACTGTCCTACTGTCATTGGACTAATCAGCATGAAAGACATTTCATGTAGAAGACTGTGTTTCCTCAGGCCTCACGCTAATATGCAGATCTAGTATCTATTTTAGCTTCTAAATTATAATAACCGATAAAGCACACACAAGAAAACACTTTGACTTTGCAAAGGTGGTGGAACATTAAACCGAACAGAACAAGAGCACAGAACATGGATCTCCCTGAGTTCATGATGCAACACAGCCTCCATATAAAGAGTGTGAGTGTTGAGTGTGTGTGTGTGTGAGTGTGTGAGTGTGTGTGAGTGTGTGTGAGTGTGTGTGAGTGTCGTGCACAGATGCTTTACCTCATTCAGGGAGGAGAGAGTGAGTGGGAGGTTCCCCTCACAGGCCAAGACCTCAGAGTCAACACAGACAAACAACAAGACTGGCGAAGAGAGAAAGAGAAAGAGAGAGAGAGAGAGAGAGAGAGAGAGAGAAAAGAGGAAGAAGAAAAAACATGCAAACTGACACGCACAAACTGTCTGCTTTTCCATTGGTGCTCTGAAAATCAGACGGGGGAGTGAGGGAAGGAAGGAGGGAGGGAGAGGAGGGAGGAGAGGAGGGGAGGAGAGGAGGGGACGAGGAGGGAGGGAGAGGAGGGAAGGAAGGAGGGAGGGAGAGGAGGGAGGAGAGGAGGGGAGGAGAGGAGGGGACGAGGAGGGAGGGAGAGGAGGGAAGGAAGGAGGGAGGGAGAGGAGGGAGGAGAGGAGGGGAGGAGAGGAGGGGACGAGGAGGGAGGGAGAGGAGGGAAGGAAGGAGGGAGGGAGGGAGAGGAGGGAGGAGAGGAGGGGACGAGGAGGGAGGGAGAGGAGGGGAGGAGGAGGGAGGGAGAAGAGGGAGGAGAGGAGGGAAGGAAGGAGGGAGGGAGAGGAGGGAGGAGAGGAGGGAAGGAAGGAGGGAGGGAGAGGAGGGAGGAGAGGAGGGAAGGAAGGAGGGAGGGAGAGGAGGGAGGAGAGGAGGGAAGGAAGGAGGGAGGGAGAGGAGGGAGGAGAGGAGGGAGGAGAGGAGGGGACGAGGAGGGAGGGAGAGGAGGAGTGCTGCTGGGAAGAGAGAGGGCAGTGAGGGCAGATTGCATCATCAGAAGGCCTGTCTTCACTGGAGACTGCCCCGCCTCCGGCCATGTAAACAGGAAACAAGAAGAAGGCTTGATGATGAATGTGAGAGGAGGGAAAGAAAGAAAAGAGGAAGGGAAAAAAAGAGTGGAGTGCTCCTTTCATCATCTGAGTATTTCCCTGGACAAACTTGGAAGGGTGAGATTTGGAGAGGAAGAAGAGATGTAAGAGAGAGAGAGAGAGAGAAAGAGAGAGAGAGGGGGGGAGAGAGAGAGAGAGAAGACTGAGAGTAAGAGTTTGTTCGAAACCACAAATGTTTCCAATACTTGAGTTTCCTCTAAACACGACCAGACACTGTTACTCCAGAGCTGCCAAAATAGGAATGTCCTTCATAACTCTCAACAAAGGCTTCAAAGACACTGAACACTGATATGCATAAAGAATCTCTATTTTCATATCTGTTGCATTTAATAACCATCAGATGCTTAATACATGACAGGAAAAAAAAGTATCATACAAGTTTTTGTCAAAACCCTTAGGCAAATGAACTTGCCCAGAGTTTCCCCCTTTAATAAAGTATTCTGAATCTGAATTAGCCTCACTTTAAATGTTGTTGGAATGCTGTTCAGTGTTCAGGATCCTCAGCCAGCTCCGATGAATGCTGGCGTAAAGCCAGATGGTTTACATATAGTGGGGCCTGCTAACGCAAACAAAACTGATCATTAGCAGTCACTGGTGTGTCGGTGGTCCCTGTCCTAACATCTCTTATAGTTCAGTCACTGGTGTGTCGGTGGCCCCTGTCCTAACATCTCTCATAGTTACATTTAGTCATTTAGCAGACGCTCTTATCCAGAGCTTATATAGTTCACTGGAGCGCTGTATTATCTACTGTATGCATACTTAAAGTCCTTGATCAAATCAAAATGAATTTGTACAGCCCTTTTCACAAGCAATGTCACAAAGGGATTCATAGATGCGCATAGAACTGCCCCTCAAAGGAAGATTAAACTAAAGTTACTTAAAAGAGTAACTTTATACTACTCAATGATCCACCTTAGGCCATTCCATACAAGTATTTTTGTTGAAATTAAATTATGATATCTTTCTTTTTGTTGTAACATGCCACAGTGAACATGTTACAGCATGGAGCCACAGTGAACATGTTACAGTCTGGAGCCACAGTGAACATGTTACAGTCTGGAGCCACAGTGAACATGTTACAGCATGGAGCCACAGTGAACATGTTACAGTCTGGAGCCACAGTGAACATGTTACAGTCTGGAGCCACAGTGAACATGTTACAGCATGGAGCCACAGTGAACATGTTACAGCATGGAGCCACAGTGAACATGTTACAGTCTGGAGCCACAGTGAACATGTTACAGTCTGGAGCCACAGTGAACATGTTACAGTCTGGAGCCACAGTGAACATGTTACAGTCTGGAGCCACAGTGAACATGTTACAGTCTGGAGCCACAGTGAACATGTTACAGCATGGAGCCACAGTGAACATGTTACAGTCTGGAGCCACAGTGAACATGTTACAGCATGGAGCCACAGTGAACACGTTACAGTCTGGAGCTACAGTGAACATGTTACAGCATGGAGCCACAGTGAACATGTTACAGCATGGAGCCACAGTGAACATGTTACAGTCTGGAGCCACAGTGAACATGTTACAGCATGGAGCCACAGTGAACATGTTACAGCATGGAGCCACAGTGAACATGTTACAGTCTGGAGCCACAGTGAACATGTTACAGTCTGGAGCCACAGTGAACACGTTACAGTCTGGAGCTACAGTGAACATGTTACAGTCTGGAGCCACAGTGAACATGTTACAGTCTGGAGCCACAGTGAACATGTTACAGCATGGAGCCACAGTGAACATGTTACAGTCTGGAGCCACAGTGAACATGTTACAGCATGGAGCCACAGTGAACATGTTACAGCATGGAGCCACAGTGAACATGTTACAGTCTGGAGCCACAGTGAACATGTTACAGTCTAGAGCCACAGTGAACATGTTACAGCATGGAGCCACAGTGAACATGTTACAGTCTGGAGCCACAGTGAACATGTTACAGCATGGAGCCACAGTGAACATGTTACAGCATGGAGCCACAGTGAACATGTTACAGTCTGGAGCCACAGTGAACATGTTACAGCATGGAGCCACAGTGAACATGTTACAGTCTGGAGCCACAGTGAACATGTTACAGCATGGAGCCACAGTGAACATGTTACAGCATGGAGCCACAGTGAACATGTTACAGCATGGAGCCACAGTGAACATGTTACAGCATGGAGCCACAGTGAACATGTTACAGTCTGGAGCCACAGTGAACATGTTACAGCATGGAGCCACAGTGAACATGTTACAGTCTGGAGCCACAGTGAACATGTTACAGCATGGAGCCACAGTGAACATGTTACAGCATGGAGCCACAGTGAACATGTTACAGCATGGAGCCACAGTGAACATGTTACAGCATGGAGCCACAGTGAACATGTTACAGCATGGAGCCACAGTGAACATGTTACAGCATGGAGCCACAGTGAACATGTTACAGTCTGGAGCCACAGTGAACATGTTACAGCATGGAGCCACAGTGAACATGTTACAGTCTGGAGCCACAGTGAACATGTTACAGCATGGAGCCACAGTGAACATGTTACAGCATGGAGCCACAGTGAACATGTTACAGTCTGGAGCCACAGTGAACATGTTACAGCATGGAGCCACAGTGAACATGTTACAGCATGGAGCCACAGTGAACATGTTACAGTCTGGAGCCACAGTGAACACGTTACAGTCTGGAGCCACAGTGAACATGTTACAGTCTGGAGCCACAGTGAACACGTTACAGTCTGGAGCTACAGTGAACATGTTACAGCATGGAGCCACAGTGAACATGTTACAGCATGGAGCCACAGTGAACATGTTACAGCATGGAGCCACAGTGAACATGTTACAGTCTGGAGCCACAGTGAACATGTTACAGCATGGAGCCACAGTGAACATGTTACAGCATGGAGCCACAGTGAACATGTTACAGTCTGGAGCCACAGTGAACATGTTACAGCATGGAGCCACAGTGAACATGTTACAGCATGGAGCCACAGTGAACATGTTACAGCATGGAGCCACAGTGAACATGTTACAGTCTGGAGCCACAGTGAACACGTTACAGTCTGGAGCCACAGTGAACATGTTACAGTCTGGAGCCACAGTGAACATGTTACAGTCTGGAGCCACAGTGAACATGTTACAGTCTGGAGCCACAGTGAACACGTTACAGTCTGGAGCTACAGTGAACATGTTACAGTCTGGAGCCACAGTGAACATGTTACAGTCTGGAGCCACAGTGAACATGTTACAGCATGGAGCCACAGTGAACATGTTACAGTCTGGAGCCACAGTGAACACGTTACAGTCTGGAGCCACAGTGAACATGTTACAGTCTGGAGCCACAGTGAACATGTTACAGTCTGGAGCCACAGTGAACATGTTACAGTCTGGAGCCACAGTGAACACGTTACAGTCTGGAGCTACAGTGAACATGTTACAGTCTGGAGCCACAGTGAACATGTTACAGTCTGGAGCCACAGTGAACATGTTACAGCATGGAGCCACAGTGAACATGTTACAGTCTGGAGCCACAGTGAACATGTTACAGCATGGAGCCACAGTGAACATGTTACAGCATGGAGCCACAGTGAACATGTTACAGTCTGGAGCCACAGTGAACATGTTACAGTCTGGAGCCACAGTGAACACGTTACAGCATGGAGCCACAGTGAACACGTTACAGCATGGAGCCACAGTGAACATGTTACAGCATGGAGCCACAGTGAACACGTTACAGCATGGAGCCACAGTGAACATGTTACAGCATGGAGCCACAGTGAACATGTTACAGCATGGAGCCACAGTGAACATGTTACAGTCTGGAGCCACAGTGAACATGTTACAGTCTGGAGCCACAGTGAACATGTTACAGCATGGAGCCACAGTGAACATGTTACAGCATGGAGCCACAGTGAACATGTTACAGCATGGAGCCACAGTGAACATGTTACAGTCTGGAGCCACAGTGAACACGTTACAGCATGGAGCCACAGTGAACATGTTACATTTACATTTATTCATTTAGCAGACGCTTTTATCCAAAGCGACTTACAAGAGAGAGGCGACTTACAAGAGAGAGTTACAGCATGGAGCCACAGTGAACATGTTACAGCATGGAGCCACAGTGAACACGTTACAGTCTGGAGCTACAGTGAACATGTTACAGCATGGAGCCACAGTGAACATGTTACAGTCTGGAGCCACAGTGAACATGTTACAGTCTGGAGCCACAGTGAACACGTTACAGTCTGGAGCTACAGTGAACATGTTACAGTCTGGAGCCACAGTGAACATGTTACAGTCTGGAGCCACAGTGAACATGTTACAGCATGGAGCCACAGTGAACATGTTACAGTCTGGAGCCACAGTGAACACGTTACAGTCTGGAGCCACAGTGAACATGTTACAGTCTGGAGCCACAGTGAACATGTTACAGCATGGAGCCACAGTGAACATGTTACAGTCTGGAGCCACAGTGAACATGTTACAGCATGGAGCCACAGTGAACATGTTACAGCATGGAGCCACAGTGAACATGTTACAGTCTGGAGCCACAGTGAACATGTTACAGCATGGAGCCACAGTGAACATGTTACAGTCTGGAGCCACAGTGAACATGTTACAGCATGGAGCCACAGTGAACATGTTACAGCATGGAGCCACAGTGAACATGTTACAGTCTGGAGCCACAGTGAACATGTTACAGTCTGGAGCCACAGTGAACACGTTACAGCATGGAGCCACAGTGAACACGTTACAGCATGGAGCCACAGTGAACATGTTACAGCATGGAGCCACAGTGAACACGTTACAGCATGGAGCCACAGTGAACATGTTACAGCATGGAGCCACAGTGAACATATTACAGCATGGAGCCACAGTGAACATGTTACAGTCTGGAGCCACAGTGAACATGTTACAGTCTGGAGCCACAGTGAACATGTTACAGCATGGAGCCACAGTGAACATGTTACAGCATGGAGCCACAGTGAACATGTTACAGCATGGAGCCACAGTGAACATGTTACAGTCTGGAGCCACAGTGAACACGTTACAGCATGGAGCCACAGTGAACATGTTACATTTACATTTATTCATTTAGCAGACGCTTTTATCCAAAGCGACTTACAAGAGAGAGGCGACTTACAAGAGAGAGTTACAGCATGGAGCCACAGTGAACATGTTACAGCATGGAGCCACAGTGAACACGTTACAGTCTGGAGCTACAGTGAACATGTTACAGCATGGAGCCACAGTGAACATGTTACAGTCTGGAGCCACAGTGAACATGTTACAGTCTGGAGCCACAGTGAACATGTTACAGCATGGAGCCACAGTGAACATGTTACAGCATGGAGCCACAGTGAACATGTTACAGTCTGGAGCCACAGTGAACACGTTACAGCATGGAGCCACAGTGAACATGTTACAGCATGGAGCCACAGTGAACATGTTACAGTCTGGAGCCACAGTGAACATGTTACAGCATGGAGCCACAGTGAACATGTTACAGTCTGGAGCCACAGTGAACACGTTACAGCATGGAGCCACAGTGAACATGTTACAGTCTGGAGCCACAGTGAACATGTTACAGCATGGAGCCACAGTGAACATGTTACAGTCTGGAGCCACAGTGAACATGTTACAGTCTGGAGCCACAGTGAACATGTTACAGTCTGGAGCCACAGTGAACATGTTACAGTCTGGAGCCACAGTGAACATGTTACAGTCTGGAGCCACAGTGAACATGTTACAGCATGGAGCCACAGTGAACATGTTACATTATGGAGCCACAGTGAACATGTTACAGTCTGGAGCCACAGTGAACATGTTACAGTCTGGAGCCACAGTGAACATGTTACAGCATGGAGCCACAGTGAACATGTTACAGCATGGAGCCACAGTGAACATGTTACAGTCTGGAGCCACAGTGAACACGTTACAGCATGGAGCCACAGTGAACATGTTACAGCATGGAGCCACAGTGAACATGTTACAGCATGGAGCCACAGTGCCCTCTAAAGGTGTTAGTAGGTACTTTGCAATCCTGTAAACAATCCTGCAGGAGGCTGTGGTCCCATTCAAAGATGAAAGGCGGTTGCACCCAGGCCGGAAATAATTTTCCAAAGAATCTGTTTGAATGACTGCATAGAAGATGAGCTCAGATAAGATAGATGCCCTTGATTAAAATTAGAAATAAGATGTCTTATCGTTGTGTTTGTAAGTCTAAAATATTATTTCATGTATTTTCTCTGCTGATGAGTGTGTACACCCTGTGACATGTTTGCCTACATGTGCACCGTGTATATGTGGTGTGTGTGTGTGTGTGTGTGCACCTGTGTGTGTGTGTATCATCTTCCAACAGCCTGCCTCTCAGCAGCAGACAGATTGAGGGTTCGGATGGAGCTCTGACACACACTCCAGGGTGCTTCCTATTTCCCTTTGTTCTTTCAATCTGTCACACACACACCACACACACCACACACACACACACACACACACACACACACACACACACACACGATACTGTTGACTGTCCCTTTTAGGTTTGCCATCAGAGGCAATTTCAGTCTGAGATGATGAAATCCCCACGAGGGACACAGCTGTGCATTTTAGCACCAGTGGGCATGAATAGACATCCAAATATGAATGAACAGAATATGAAAAGGAAGATTAATTAAATTACGATAGATCAAAATGAACATTCAAATTCACATTGAAACGCTGAAACATCAGATTTTTTTATATTATAGTGTCTTAGAACATTTCAAAAGGATCAGTAATACATAATTCTACCTTACATCATCTGAAATGTTGCTGCTAATGATACTGAGTTATGATATGCATAATGGTATCGAGTTAAATATCTAACATAAAAATACAAAAATTTGAAAGACCTGTCTTTTCTTATAAAAAGGTTTGTTTCTATTGCTAACACTCATTTGAAGTAAATCACACCCTGTCTAATACAAATAAACATCTTAATCATCTTTACATATTACTCTGTAAAACAGAGATGACACTTGAACCCACACAGTTTGTGCCTGACAGATCACTGTGATCAGTCTTACCAGGAGAATGTTGGTAAGACTGGGTTCATTATACTATTTACATTTCAGTCACGAAAACAGTCCTACTTGAAAAGAAACGTCTACTAAATACGTGAGGAGAATTTCAATCTCTGAAGATACTAATGTCATCCCACAAAGACTGATTTACCCATGTGTATGCATGGACACACACACACACACACACTTGCCATGCAAACGGGCATGAATACCCAACACACTAATGCCTGTGCACACAGCCAGACAGAGAGACAGTACAATACTACTTTAGGGATTTCAGACTTCATTATAAATCTTTACACAAGAGGCTACATCTTCAAAAATGGTCTAATCTATTCCAACTGATCTTCTGAGTCTGTAGGTTTTAGGGTGTGTGGGTGTTACACACTCGTTCACCTTCTTGATATCCACTAAACATTCATCCCACAGCTAATGAGACAGTTTTGGACGTAAAATGTCTCATTTAACCTGCACTCGCATTAAAAGTGAATGTGCTCCTTTAACAGACCGCTGGAAAGAGTGTTAAAATATTCATAGCCAGAAAAAAAGTTCCTTTCTTTTGGCTGCCCAAACTATTCCTTTCTCTTTCTCCTCCATGGATTTATCTCTTTCCTGTCATTCCTCATCTCTCTCTCTCTCCCTCTCCCTCTCTCTCCCTCCCCCTCTCCCTCCCCCTCTCCCTCCCCCTCTCCCTCCCCCTCTCCCTCTCCCTCTCCCCCTCCCCCTCTCCCTCTCTCTCTCCCTCTCTCTCCCTCTCCCTCTCCCTCTCTCCCTCTCCCTCTCCCTCTCCCTCTCCCTCTCTCTGTCTATATGGGGCCAATCACATGCTGGGAGCAGTGATGTCAGTGCAAGTGAGGTCATCTTTAGAAGAAGCAGAGGAATAATAGATCGCTCAGCGTCAGAGATCACCTCCATGCAAGGTTCCAGGCTCTGGAGGTCAGCATACATTCTTTACAAGCAACCTGCGTAACTTTAGGGCTACTAAGGGTAAAAGGTCACATGTAAACCTTGGAGCAGTTCCTATATTTGAAACTAATTCAAAAGTTGTCCATTAAGTGTTTAAAATAATGACGGTTACTTTTCTTGTTGGTAGTTTAAATTATTTTGCTGTGAAAATCAGTATTTGAAACAATGCTTGCTTTATGCAACAAAAAGTGAGAACCAATTGTACAATCTTATTATATAATTCCACTTTTATAGTCAGCAGCCAACAATGATGTGTTTAATTGCATGTGTACTATCTGTAACAATTGAAGAAAAAGGTTTGACGTACAAAATGGAACGCTTAGGTTAAGAAATGCCTTTTTGTAGAGATTTGTCAATTTCAAATGGTTAGCATACTTTTATTTTGTTGCTGCTTAGATTAAATCCTTAGATAGATCCTACCTCCATAGACCTGCAGTTTCCTATCTCTTCCTCAGCAGAGCACAACCCTTGCACACCCTTGCACACCCTTGCACACCCTTGCACACCCTTGCACACCCTTTTTGCCCTTCTAATAAACGTGTATCACCTATTTTGGAGGTTGTTAATTAGCGCTCTGCATGTGCTGTGACTCACCCAGGCAGCTTGTCACTGTGGGACTTGACAGACATCTGCATCCTGACACCGAGGTCAGCAGGTCACCTGTGGGGGGGTTGATTTGGCTGTGCTGTCTCAGGTTCAGGCAGGTCACCTGTGGGGGGGGTTGATGTGGCTGTTCAGCTTCAGACACCCAGCTGCACCCTGAAGGACAAGAGAGACAGTTCATTGGAATCATGTTCTCAAGTTTGAGAAGAGCCTCCAGCAATCTGCAAGACAGATCAGCCTGTGTTTCCTGACATTTTGGGAGGGAGATTTGACTATGATATAACATTTAAAACAGTCTCTTGTTGTGTTTGCACTAGTAACACTGCATGGAGATCCTAGCTAGGTCACATTAAATGTAGTCATTCAGCAGACGCAATTATCCAGAGTGACTTACAGTAAGTACAGGGACATTTCCCCTGAGGCAAGTAGGGTGAAGTGCCTTGCCCAAGGACACAACATCATGTTGACACAGCAGGAATCAAACTGGCGACCATCTGTAAACCAGCCCGACGTCCTAACCACTCAGCCACCTGTCTCCACAACAGGATAGATGTTCTTGTCAGCTAGACACTTTTGTTTCACTTTATTGATCACTAATATATCAGAGGAGTCCGGTGGCTCAGTGGCTTAAAATGTTGGCCTCATGAAATCATTAATATAGGTGATACATTTTGGATGTGCTTTAACGTGGTAAAGAAAAGCATTTTGTCTGGTGATGAACATGACTATGCAAAACCAAAACAAGCTGCTTCCTCTCTTCCTGACCTGAGATGATAATAAACCTGTCAGATTCCCTCACAGTTAATACAGTAAGCCATGACTGTTGATGCTGCTTATGTTACTGCTGTAACTAGGCAGCACTCAAGGTCTACAAATGGATGTAATCTGATTCATAAAACATCAATACATTTACATATGCAGCTGAATATTACATACATGTTTTACAGAAATCCAGATTTGATTGCATGAATCTACATTTTGATCAAGTACCTCTGTTGGAGTTTTCTATTGTAAAGATTGTGAGCTCCTCTTAGTGGCCAAATATATTTACTACAATACTGTCCAAGCTGGGACTTGCACTTTGTGGTTCAAACAAATAACATTAAATACTGTCACCACTTTCAATAAATTGACTTGATTCATTAAATCCAACATGCCTTTACAATAATAAATTACATTGCATTTCTTTTTACTATGATCTACTAAGGGATGGTATGTGAGTGCCACTTTCTCTTCACTAATTTGATTCAAACTATGTTGGGGAAGACCTATCTGTCCTGAAATATTAACTAGATTAAAGAGATTATATCAAATAAAGATACAATGATGGTCAGTCACAGTCAGAATAAAGGGCACAGGTTATTTTTCAAGTGTGAGAGCCTCTAGCTCCACCTCAGAAGCGTCTACCTGGTGCTACATAGTTCTTACAGTTCTTACTTTTACCGTGTATAAACTGTGTTTTAAAGTGCAATAGAAATAAAATTAGATTAGATTACAGTAGTTGGGAGCCAAAATGACTGGTTTTGTCTGGATCACCACAACATCACACACATGCATGTTTTTCTGAGCCACAAGAACAGTAGGGTTTATCCTGGCACCTTGAATCTGCAATCACTCAATTCCAACATCTTGCTTAACTCTTGGTAGTAAATCAGAGTTCCTCAGACGCTACCATAACTTTGTACTACCATCATTCCCCTTTGATCTCTCTCTGTCCCACACTGGAACTCCCGCTTCAATTAGCAGGCTGAGGCATTTGCACCCGTACGTGTAGTGCATGCTGGGAGGTGTAGTTCTCCCAGTATCCATATTGTGGACAGGGACATATCAGTCCTGTACCACACGTCCCCTTGTGATGCCCCTGCAATAAGAAGAGAATCATCGCCTTGTGGATCACAGATACCAAGTGCATAAGGTAGGAGTTACTATAGGTCTGCTCACAACTCTTCCTATGCTATCTGAAGGACAACACTGAAACACATGAGGAAGGACTATTGTACTGTGGCTGTAGTAAAGGACAGGGACAGAAGCTACTGACAGTAGTGTAGACGGTCACACAGATGTGATTATTCTCAGTTCCGTACATTTACTTAGGCCTAGTAACCCTCCTGCTGATACCATAATGCTTTTATCCAAAGCGACTTACAAGAGAGTTTTACAAAAGAGCATTGGTCACTGATCATAGCAATGTGATAGACCCCAAACATAGAGGGCTTTTAGATTATGAAACAAACATCATTAGAAACTAATAAATGCCAAGGGAAGAGCTATAAGATTATTCACCCGAACGGTTTACAAGTTTAAGACAGGCACCTCCGACAGGCAGTAGTCTACTTGTAGGAGGCGAACAACAAAGCAACAACAACACTAAACAGTTTCCCCTGAGGGATCATTAAAGTAATTCTGAACAACAACAGCTGATATTTCTAAGTGCCATTCAATTCTTGAAAATAAGTGAGTTTTGAGCTTTTCTTGAAGGTGAGGAGACAGTCTGTATTTCTGATGGAGGAGGGGAGTTGATTCCACCTTTAAGGAGCCAGACAGGGGAACAGTTTGTGTTGGGCTCTGGTGCTCTTGAGAGGTGGGACCACTAGACGGTTGTCAGAGGAGGACAGTAGGTGGTGGGCAGGGGTGTTAGGCCAGAGGAGAGAGTTGATATAATTTGGGGCAGTCCCATTCACTGCTCAGAAGGTCAGTACCAGGGCCTTGAATCTGATACATTTATTCTTTAGCAGATGCTTTTATCCAAAGCGATCCCATGATGGGAAGCCAGTGGAGGGCAATGAGGAGCAGGGTGACATGACAGCGTCTGGGTAGATTAAAAACCAGGCAGGCTGCTGCCGTTTGGATCCTCTGAAGGAGGCGGATTGTGCTTGCTGGAAGCCCGGCTATTAGTGAGATCTTGTATCAAACAGTTATTTGCTACGAGAAGCACTTTTAGCTACACTTATAAAAAGTGTTATTCTCTGCTGTTCAAGGAAACATTTGTATTGTTGAGATTAAAAGGTTTTGTAACAAATTGTGAAACTTTATTTGGCACCATGATAACAGGCAAGTCTAGAGAAGCCTTTAAAATACACACACGTCACGAAAAATGTAATCTAGGTTCAGTGCAAAGCTCCCTAATGTGCATTACTGAGCCAAAGTAAACACTGGCAATTTACCCAACACACTCTGCAATTGCAGTATGACAATTTTTTTTTATTGGCACGTCATGAATACCCAAATAATCTAATAAAATCTTTATGCTTTAAGTAGTTTTTGGCAAAAGATTAATACTGCCATCTAGAGGTGGACAATGAAGAGAAACTTCACCCATCAAACTGACAGTGGATCTGCAGTAACCATGTAAATACACACTGAGGATAAATCCCTGTTCTACACCAAGACTGTGAAAAACATACTAACCATATCCACAAAGCTGCAAACTATTTATTACCTTCACATTTAAAACAAAGTCCGTTTACAAATGGGATATTAAAAAGTATTCTATACATAACAAATATTCTATGTACATTTAGCATTAATCTCCCATTATTGGGCAGCTGCCCTGCCTTCCAAAACTGGTCAACATTCAACAGAATCACCAAACATTTCTTGAGAAGCATAAGTCATGTAAAGAAAACCATCATCATCTTTATGGTCTTTATATACTTGAGCCATGGTGAGAGACATACTGGGGAGACCACTGTTGTTAATGAGCAGGTAGAAGGCTTGACTTGGCATCAGACACATCCGATTTCTAAAACAATTAACCAAATGATTTTCAGAACATGGATGTTATGAATAAAGCAGACGAGTAAATGTACTTCCCATTCAGAAACACAAAGTCACCATGAGTCATGAAGACATGCGCGGCTGATACAAATCAGCTGATTGAAGCTAAGCAATAACGCTCAAAAGGCACAGATCCTGTCTATTAGTTACTGTCTAACTAATACCACTAATACTACCAATACTACTAATACTCTTACCTGATAATTGTAACAAATTGTGTCATGGAAAGTTCTTGAGGGACGAGGAATTTGGTTTTATCCAGAGGCGGCAAAAACTTCTCCCGTTGATACCTTTCAATTATGACCTGGGAAGAAAACTTTCATTATAAGTTTGTCAGACAATCTTCAAATCAATGCATTTAAAATGTCATTAACACTAACCGGAATTTTAGTCGGGAATTTGGATCTGATCCCGGCAACCTCCAGCTTTCTTGTTGCTATTGACGAGATAAAAAGAGTCAAAACATGCAGATTCACAACATTACTGCTAAGAAACAGTTCAAGAACAAACTTCACCAAAGGTTTTCCTCTGCTTGAAGGGCTTTTGAGGTGGTGGTTTCTCGAATGGAGGCATGATCTTATTCAGCTTTATATTTGTTAACGTGAACTGGGAAGAGAAGTTGACCCTGCAGGTCTGAAGACAGAAATTAAATAGTGTGGCTGCAGTGACGTAGGAGCTGATTAACATGGGGTCAAACTGGGTCAAACTGGGTCAGACCAATGAGCATCTAAACCTGTAGTTCTGATCGGATATCAATACGTGTGGCCTTTATTAGGCTGTTAGAGTCATTAATATATATATATACATAGACACGTAGATGTATTGATAATCTGCAATTTCTCCTCTGGGAGACCAATAAAGGATTTTCTTATCTTATAATAGTGACATTTCTAGTCAAATATTTGCAGATAGTCAATTAGGCACAAAATAAGCCTGCAAAATTCATTTAAAGGCTCATAGACTCAGGCCTGGTCAAAAAGCTTTAACACCAAACTCCACAATGCTGAAGCGACTGGGATGTCAACACCACGCGTACTTCTTTCCGATTGGCTTGTCCTTATGTCAGTCATTTAAATCATCCAATGAAAAACTGAGTTTGTCAGTAAGGGCGGGGCTTCATGTGTACGTCACCATTGACAGCTGGTTCTCAGACATGAATCTGTCTGCTCACGAGCTGAAGGCTGTGGATTTCCTTCCTTTTCTTATTTCTGGGGCGACAGAGAAAACCCTCCCGAGTGAGAGCAGCCGTGCCAGCTTCCACTGACCCTGCGCACATAGTTGGCCTGGCCATGGACGAGCAGGCAGGCCCCGGGGTCTTCTTTAATAATAACAACACTGGTAAAGTAACACAGCCAGGAGACGGTGGTGGCGGGGAGGCTGCACGAGCTCAGTACAGTATTCCAGGGATATTACACTTTCTACAGCACGAGTGGGCCCGCTTTGAGGTTGAAAAAGCCCAATGGGAGGTGGAGAGAGCCGAACTGCAGGTAATAATCCTTCATTCTAATGTTTACATCGCAATGACAGCTAAAGAATGTCGTTTGTACGAGGAAGCAGACACGCGCGTTCCGTCGTGAACGAGGTTCCGCTCGAGCTGCGCAGTCTGATGTCGGTGCACCGTGCAGCAGCACCGGGACCACGAGCTCAATACGTATACACGTCAATTTAACCCGCATTATAAATGTGAGAAATGGCTGTTCCAAACTCATCAGAAATTTTTCAGAATAAGCAGTTTAGTAATCATGCCACAAGCTTGAGCACTTCTGGAATGCTGTCACCCATAAAGGTAGATTAATCATTTGTTATTAAATAAAAAACTATTTCCCCTTTGACCAGGCCAGCCTTAGATAACTATCCAGACAGAGAAGTACCAACACAAGGTGAACACACTGGTAGGTGTCAGCAGCTTAAGGTGACCCGATGGTGTGTGGTAAGTGTGGAATGTTGAGTCTCGAGGTTAACAGCCAGTGACTTGTTGTACCAAACTATGCTTAGTGTGTCTGATAATATTCCATAGGTCACTGCTAAGTGCATTCTTATGAAATGACCAGAGGGTGACATCATATACAGCTCACCTATGTTGTTATGACAGTGCATTTAGAAACAGTACATTCCCTTTAAATGGTCATGTTTATTCCTACTGGAATTAATGATGGAAATCTATATATGACATTTGCTCATGTTAACTTTAATTATTAGCTTCAATCAATGTCAAATTTCACATCCAATGTAATTCCCCATGTGTCCAAGCCCCCACACCCACACCCCCCACCCCCCCACACCCATACCCAGCCAGACACCCCCACACCCCCCACACACCCACCCCCCCACACCCATACCCAGCCAGACCCCCCCCACACACACACCCAGCCAGACCCCCCTGCCCCCCCATACCCAGCCAGACCCCCCCCATACTCAGCCAGACCCCCCCACACCCCCCCCATACCCAGCCAGACCCCCCCATACCCAGCCAGACCCCCCCCATACCCAGCCAGACCCCCCCACACCCCCCCACACCCCCCCATACCCAGCCAGACCCCCCCCATACCCAGCCAGACCCCCCCACACCCCCCCACACCCCCCCATACCCAGCCAGACCCCCCCCATACCCAGCCAGACCCTCCCACACCTCCCCATACCCAGCCAGACCCCCCACACCCCCCCACACCCCCCCCCATACCCAGCCAGACCCCCCCCCCCCCATACCCAGCCAGACCCCCCCACACCCCCCCACACCCCCCCATACCCAGCCAGACCCCCCCCATACCCAGCCAGACCCTCCCACACCTCCCCATACCCAGCCAGACCCCCCACACCCCCCCACACCCCCCCCCATACCCAGCCAGACCCTCCCACACCTCCCCATACCCAGCCAGACCCCCCACACCCCCCCACACCCCCCCCCATACCCAGCCAGACCCCCCACACCCCCCCACACCCCCCCCCATACCCAGCCAGACCCTCCCACACCTCCCCATACCCAGCCAGACCCCCCACACCCCCCCACACCCCCCCCCATACCCAGCCAGACCCCCCCCCCCCCCACACCCAGCCAGACCCCCCCCCCCCCACACCCAGCCACCCCCTTTTCCCATTCTTTCATTGTTCATCGGACTAGAAAGAGCTCGATGGCAGCAACAAATATCAGTGTGTAATGAGAGCTGCTCTGTTGCCAGTGGTTCAGAAACAATGTCCATATTCTAATGCATTTGTTATGCAGCCTTACGTTATGTACTGTAGTAGTCACCTTCAAATTGAATTGAAGGGGGGGGGGGGGGCTGTGGAGCGATCTAACACTGTCTGTGACTGACTCACTTACATGACACCTTTGCCAACCTTTTTCTTTCTCGAAAGAATGATGCGTTGTTTTGTATGTTTCTTAGCAGTATCAAATATCCCTCTCAAAACTTTAGAGCAGTACTGGTCACCAGTTTTTGGTCTTTCACAGCTTACAAAATGACACCAAGATTAAGTTCTGCTTTGATGTGTAAGTGGTCCCCCTGTGGCCCAAATGATGTTTGTCATCATCACTTTGTTTTCTTCCCTCCCTAACCTGCACTATAAATACATCAGAGGACCACAATGTGAGTTGGTGGTAGAAATATAGGAGAAAGAGCTGGCAATGTTCACTAACTTACTTTGGGAGATGTCCCATATACATGGATGTAGTATTTATATATAAAATGTGTGCTGGGTTTCTGCTCATACAACATGGTTCACTGATCTGCTCACTAAGCCAGTGTTTCCCCCCTCGTCCTCAGGGAACGCTGCTGCTGCATGTTTGAGATGTTTCCCTGCTCCAACACACCTGATCCTAATGAACGGGTCGTTATCCAGCTCTGCTGAAGCCTGCTTATTGATTAGGATCAGGTAGGGATGGGCAAAATGAGATCACTGAAACAGTGAGATGTGCTGTAAAGTACAACTATGGCATATCAATAACAGTCTTATCGGCAATTCTACAGCAGTGTTTTTAAAAGCCTTGTGGTAAAGCGGCATTATTACCGACTTGTGTGAAAAGCTTTGCATCAAATCCTGAGTTTAAAATCCGTATCATAAATGTATTAATATAGTTGGGTGAGTTCATGTTTTTGAACTGTTGACAATACACTGAAGTATATGTATATGTGTTTATACATGGAAGTTTTTCCAAAGCAGTGGAATGTAACTCTTTTGATAGCTGTAACTAGTCAGGTGATTGTGTGTCAGACTTGTGATGTGAATGTAAATTATGCTAATTTAAAATATACTCTGGCCAGAGAAGTCTCATTGCTGGTTTAATATGTCATCACCATACCCTTATATACTCAGATATCTTTTTTTTAACCAATTGTTTTTGCACTAATTAATTTATATTGCCTGAAACTGATGTATAATTGCCTCAGATGGCTTTGCCCATCTGCTTAACATGATGCTAGATGATGAAAATCACAAGCCACATTGTGAACACACACTTCAAAATACTTAGTTTTTATACATCTCTACCTTCTAATGGTGTGGTGTACAGGATCCCCTTAACATGACTATGCTGTCTGAGATACGATAGACTTACAACATACTGTAGACTCTGCATTAGCAACCAACAGACGGCCAAAGCAGAAACTGGAACAGTCAGTATAGAGGAAGTTTAGAGTATGTGTAAGCAATCACTCTGACCCCTGGATCAATCACTCTGACCCCTGGATCAATCACTCTGACCCCTGGATCAATCACTCTGACCCCTGGATCAATCACTCTGACCCCTGGATCAATCACTCTGACCCCTGGATCAATCACTCTGACTCCTGGATCAATCACTCTGACCCCTGGATCAATCACTCTGACTCCTGGATCAATCACTCTGACCCCTGGATCAATCACTCTGACCCCTGGATCAATCACTCTGACCCCTGGATCAATCACTCTGACTCCTGGATCAATCACTCTGACTCCTGGATCAATCACTCTGACCCCTGGATCAATCACTCTGACCCCTGGATCAATCACTCTGACCCCTGGATCAATCACTCTGACCCCTGGATCAATCACTCTGACCCCTGGATCAATCACTCTGACCCCTGGATCAATCACTCTGACCCCTGGATCAATCACTCTGGGTTACAATCACTTACACTTTGTTGAAGCAGGTTGTTTGTTCATGATGATATCCTAAACAGGGACTGAGCCAGATTTAACAAACCAACAGGGCTTAGTCCCAATCTAGGACCTAGTCAAGTTTTGATGTAATCGTAGATATGAACTTCCACTAGTAATGCAAGGGTGCATAGCTTATTATATTATATACAGAAGCAAGATCACAGAATCACCCCTGCAGCAGTTTTCTCATTCTCACGCAAGAACAGCGTCTCTTTTCTGTGTCATCTTGTTTCTAAACAGGTGGAGGAGCCCAGATGTAACCCAGCAGGTTTCTCATGTTCATCAGAGAATCACCACATCCTTCAGAACATCCAGATCTGTGTGCGTCGCTTTAGGCTCCCATCGCATGTTGGTGCTCCCATGGTCTTATAAACAACACTGGTCTACTGTAGATATACCTGTGAGGAGTGGACTGCTGGATCTACACACCTGCTTATTTAGCTGTCTGATGTAAATGATGCCCCTGGACATCCCCTGTGGTCAAACATCAAGGTGGTTACCCAACACTCTCTTTCTGACAGAAACATAACAGATTGCCTTGGCAACAAAACATACCTTCCCCAGAGACTCAAACAGTGACATAAACGCCATGTATTATTTAGTGTGCATTATGTAGTGCTCTTTGATAACCAAAAGAAGATTATAAACAGGAAGGCCTACAGAAAATGTCTTGCTGGTTTTGATTATGTTCAGTGTTCACTTTGTCCACTAACGTTTGATTGGATGCCAGGGATCAAATATTGAAATGGTCTAGGATGGCCACAGGGCTGAAGAGTGATCATATTATGGACATATTATGGACAGCAATACCTAAACTCACAATGGCAATTACATTTCAAGTTTTAGGATTCCCCAGAGAAGAAATTGGTGACACGCTCCACTTTGAAGTGGTTTATCTGAAAGTATCCAGTCTTAAAATAATGGCAGTTTTATTTGACAGAAACACTGGTGCTGATGTGCAACACTGTCTTATCCGGGAGGTTTGGAACTAATATATTTCCAAAAAAGTGGATCTGGTTGAAGAGGAAAAAGGACACAGAAGGAGGAATGAGCTGTCATTGTGATGGGACTGTCATGACTAGCACTCTCAGCTCACTGTAACTTCTGGTTAACCTTTTTCTAACCCCTGTGATGTCCTCGGGCTAGAGGTCACATACAGAGCACACAAGCGTGGAGAGCAGATGACTGAAACCAGGGGGGAAAGCAAGCAGCAGTGAGAATGGAAACACTGCATGATAACAAATGGACAAACTGCAGTGCTGAGGCTGAAAGATGACCCTGTGGTGATCCTCAGTCTGGAAGACGACCCTGTGGTGATCCTCAGTCTGGAAGATGACCCTGTGGTGATCCTCAGTCTGGAAGATGACCCTGTGGTGATCCTCAGTCTGCATGATAACAAACTGCAGTGCTGAGACTGAAAGATGACCCTGTGGTGATCCTCAGTCTGGAAGACGACCCTCGAGGGAAAACCCCATTGAGACACCACATATCTGATAACTCCCATTTTTTATTCTCCAAATAATAACACCCTGGTCATTTCTTAAATTCTCCTTAACTTCCAGTGTCAAAATAGTTACCTAATGTTATACTTAACTACATTTTGATTAGGTCACTAATGACTTGAGATGGCATATCGTATTAACTTAATGAAGGCCGAGGTGCAGTTCATCATGTCCCATTAAACACATGAATGTTTGACAATCACACAAATATATGTGCTTAATACCTTTCAGATGTTGTTAAGGTTGGCAGATGACAAATAATCTGTTAAAATGAGGTGTGAGTTTTATTGTTTGTTTATTTTTCCCATCTGGAGTCCTGTACCCTGAAATATTTAGGTCACATAGTAGCTTTACCTCAATCTATTTCCTTCCATTCACCCTCACTCTCTGAGTGGCTAAGCATGTTTTTACGCGTGTGTTTTACTATCTGTTTTTGTCTGTGTTTTACTACCTGTTTTTGTCTGTGTTTTACTATCTGTTTTTGTCTGTGTTTTACTATCTGTTTTTGTCTGTGTTTTACTATCTGTTTTTGTCTGTGCCCTGGTAGATCTGAGAAAGGCAGGTGAAGGCTTTTCACATTTCAACCAGGATGTATTAAGAATCAGTGCTGGAAAGACAGGCTCACTGAATGTATTACAGTATATTATTGCTATTACAAGTTAGGGTGAGTGTGCTGTTCTCCTGCAGAACCTGCTGGTCCACCTCCAGCAGTTTGGTTTCTTCAAAGGTCCCAAACTGCTTTCTAGATAATTCTCCAGGAGGAGAATATTATTAGAGGACACTCAGTAGAGCTGCACTGTTGGTTTTGTATTCAGAATGATCTTCATTACATTGTATTAGACTACAGTGAGACTGCTGTTACAGTGCACACAGCTCATGTTACAGTATTGTCCAAACTGTCAAGTGAGACCCTAACTTGTTCCTCCCCCAGTTTGCCCTTTAATCAGTGACCTCTGGAGACGCCCTCATCCCACTTAATAAAAACTATAAATTATCAAATAAATAAATGGAGATGCTTTGCACCTCGGCCAGTGCTGAACTCTGTATTGAAACTGGCACGACTCCACTACTGGACTGTGTGTGACATGAACAAGGATATTGATTTATCACAATGTAGTCATAGCAACACCTCCCTTCCCCTTTTACATACATTTCAGAGGTTACATACTTCCTGTTGGTTTAATTGCCACTTAGACTGTGCCAACATCTCATAGGACTTTTTCTTGTCAACAAATACCATGTAGGATCTTTCCAGTGACTGTAGTATGTAGTAATAATCATTATCTTGGTATTTCTTTCTCTTTTGTACAAATGCGTTCTGTTCTTCTTCAATGTCTGTGTTTTACCTGTTAACATTTACATGACCAGCCGACTGTGGTGAAAAGTGGAAAACCACTTTTAGTTTTCAACAGAAAAACATTGTGACGTGTGAAGAATATTTCACAGTGACATACAAAGGTGTAGACTGTATGTAGAGGTGACTATAAATCTGCTATTATTTGTCTGTCTTTCAAATCTTTCAAAGGAAGCTATGCTGTCTATAATAGCAATAGCTTCTGCTCTAAGGCTTTCTTAGAACCAGTCTGTGTTTCTGATAGAGGCGAGGAGACAGTCTGTGTTTCTGATGGAGGTGAGGAGACAGTCTGTGTTTCTGATAGAGGCGAGGAGACAGTCTGTGTTTCTGATGGAGGTGAGGAGACAGTCAGTGTTTCTGATGGAGGTGAGGAGACAGTCTGTGTTTCTGATAGAGGCGAGGAGACAGTCTGTGTTTCTGATGGAGGTGAGGAGACAGTCTGTGTTTCTGATGGAGGTGGGGAGACAGTCTGTGTTTCTGATGGAGGTGAGGAGACAGTCTGTGTTTCTGATGGAGGTGAGGAGACAGTCTGTGTTTCTGATGGAGGTGGGGAGACAGTCTGTGTTTCTGATGGAGGTGGGGAGACAGTCTGTGTTTCTGATGGAGGTGAGGAGACAGTCTGTGTTTCTGATGGAGGTGAGGAGACAGTCTGTGTTTCTGATGGAGGTGGGGAGACAGTCTGTGTTTCTGATGGAGGTGAGGAGACAGTCTGTGTTTCTGATGGAGGTGGGGAGACAGTCTGTGTTTCTGATGGAGGTGAGGAGACAGTCTGTGTTTCTGATGGAGGTGAGGATCTCTGATGGAGGTGAGGAGACAGTCTGTGTTTCTGATGGAGGTGAGGAGACAGTCAGTGTTTCTGATGGAGGTGAGGAGACAGTCTGTGTTTCTGATGGAGGTGAGGAGACAGTCTGTGTTTCTGATGGAGGTGGGGAGACAGTCTGTGTTTCTGATGGAGGTGGGGAGACAGTCTGTGTTTCTGATGGAGGTGAGGAGACAGTCTGTGTTTCTGATGGAGGTGAGGAGACAGTCTGTGTTTCTGATGGAGGTGGGGAGACAGTCTGTGTTTCTGATGGAGGTGAGGAGACAGTCTGTGTTTCTGATGGAGGTGAGGAGACAGTCTGTGTTTCTGATGGAGGTGGGGAGACAGTCTGTGTTTCTGATGGAGGTGAGGAGACAGTCTGTGTTTCTGATGGAGGTGAGGAGACAGTCTGTGTTTCTGATGGAGGTGGGGAGACAGTCTGTGTTTCTGATAGAGGTGAGGAGACAGTCTGTGTTTCTGATGGAGGTGAGGAGACAGTCTGTGTTTCTGATGGAGGTGGGGAGACAGTCTGTGTTTCTGATGGAGGTGGGGAGACAGTCTGTGTTTCTGATGGAGGTGGGGAGACAGTCTGTGTTTCTGATGGAGGTGAGGAGACAGTCTGTGTTTCTGATGGAGGTGGGGAGACAGTCTGTGTTTCTGATGGAGGTGGGGAGACAGTCTGTGTTTCTGATGGAGGTGGGGAGACAGTCTGTGTTTCTGATGGAGGTGAGGAGACAGTCTGTGTTTCTGATGGAGGTGGGGAGACAGTCTGTGTTTCTGATGGAGGTGGGGAGACAGTCTGTGTTTCTGATGGAGGTGAGGAGAGTCAGTGTCTCTGATGGAGGTGAGGAGACAGTCAGTGTTTCTGATGGAGGTGAGGAGACAGTCAGTGTCTCTGATGGAGGTGAGGAGACAGTCAGTGTTTCTGATGGAGGTGAGGAGACAGTCAGTGTTTCTGATGGAGGTGAGGAGACAGTCAGTGTTTCTGATGGAGGTGAGGAGACAGTCAGTGTTTCTGATGGAGGTGAGGAGACAGTCAGTGTCTCTGATGGAGGTGGGGAGACAGTCAGTGTTTCTGATGGAGGTGAGGAGACAGTCAGTGTTTCTGATGGAGGTGAGGAGACAGTCTGTGTTTCTGATGGAGGTGGGGAGACAGTCAGTGTTTCTGATGGAGGTGAGGAGAGTCAGTGTCTCTGATGGAGGTGGGGAGACAGTCAGTGTTTCTGATGGAGGTGAGGAGACAGTCAGTGTTTCTGATGGAGGTGAGGAGACAGTCAGTGTTTCTGATGGAGGTGAGGAGACAGTCAGTGTTTCTGATGGAGGTGAGGAGACAGTCAGTGTTTCTGATGGAGGTGAGGAGACAGTCAGTGTTTCTGATGGAGGTGAGGAGACAGTCAGTGTTTCTGATGGAGGTGAGGAGACAGTCAGTGTTTCTGATGGAGGTGAGGAGAGTCAGTGTTTCTGATGGAGGTGAGGAGAGTCAGTGTTTCTGATGGAGGTGGGGAGTTGATTCCACCATTGAGGAGCCAGACAGGGGAAGAGTTTGTGTTGGACCAGGTGCTCTTGAGCGGTGGGAACACCAGACTGACTTCAAGGTTTACTTGGGGGGTCATTTGGCTCAACGGGTTAAGGCGTTGGCCTTGTGATCGGAAGGTTGTGAGATCGATCCCCGGTTGTGGCTATGTGACCTTGTGTCCTTGGGCAAGGCACTTCACCCTACTTGCCTCAGGGAGAATGTTCCTGTACTTACTGTAAGTCGCTTTGGATAAAAGCGTCTGCTAAATGAATAAATGTAAATGTGCTTGGCTACAATAGTTTTTACCCTCTTCTCTCTTTCTCTCTCTCCTTAAACTTTGGCTGTTGACACATGACAGTGTATGATAGATCAAATGTATAGTATCAGCTTTTAGTATGTGCGGTTTTAACTCACTATGAACATGTTGAGTTGAGCTGCTGTGTGTACAATCAAAACCGAATGTGCTGTTTCAAGGATCAGATGAGCTTCAGGTGTGTAGAAGCTAAAGAAAAACACAAACAATAAACAGAGTGTTTTAGTATTCTGTCTCTTATGTCAGAGCCTTTTCCCAAGGCGGTTGTTGTTTCTGCTACTTAAAGAGGGTGGAGGGGCAGCATTAAGTGCTTTCCCCTACTGTTTACTAGTATAGTAGGGGCCCAATTGAACACTAATATGGCCCTGACTCTTAATCTGGTGGAGGCAGATTGGGATTTGGTGACTGGAATTGGTCTACTGTATGGGAAGATGTGTGTGTGTGTGTGTGTGGAGGCCCTCTTTATATCATGTCTCCTAGACCTCAGAAATACAGTACACCCATCAAGTTGCCTCCATACATTTCTGTAGCAGTAATGCATTAGTGTGGTAAAAGCCAGACTTTACCGTCTTCACCTCATTGTGACACACAGTCTTATGTTGATCCCAGGCTGCAGTGGGCAGGGTTTCTTCCTTCTTCACTCCTCCTCTTCCTCCCTGGCTTTGTGGTCCTGTTAGAGTGTTTCTTTGTTCTAATCAAAGACCCATCACCCTCAGAAGTGGGCGCTTGTCAGTGCATTTCCAGAGGAAGGGGTGAGCCGGTTGTTATCAAGCTCTGTGGAAGCCTGATCATGACCATTCATTAGAATCAGGTGTGCTGAGGCAGGGACATGTTTAAACCCTTCAGGACAGCGGCCCTCGAGGACCAGGACTGCGCCCCCCCCCCCCTCCCCCCCCCCCCCCGTTCTACAGGGTTTCAGGAGTGTTCAGGTTCATTATTAGCTATGCACGTATCCATGGTTGCTGATCTTTGGTGTCTAGATATTCAGGTGTTTCCATAGTAACCCGGGGTTATGAAAGGCTATCAGATTCTTGAATCTTCTGCAAAGGTGCAAGCATTAGAATCCAGGTGAGAACAATAGATGTATTTGTACTAAGTGATTGTACTCATTCATCAAATCGCTCTGGTACCAACCTTCTCCAGGTGTTTTAATGCACATATATTTTTGGCTGTAAAGGTGAGACTGTGTTCCCAGTTAGCATCTCAGTGATGGCACCATACACACCCTCAGTATCTGTACTATACTTCTCCTCTCCTTACTTCCGTCAGTCATCCCTCTCTCCAACCCTCTCCCACTAGAAAACCACTTTAGATTTAACAAGCGGGGAATTCCCCAAGCAGACTCCAAATGTTTCTTGACTCTCCAAATACAAATGTGACAGTGGCAGAGTTCCAGCCAGCAGGCAGCTAGATGAAGAGGTGGAGGGTAGAGAGATGGATGAAGAGGTGGAGGGTAGAGAGATGGATGAAGAGGTGGAGGATAGAGAGATGGATGAAGAGGTGGAGGGTAGAGAGATGGATGAAGAGGTGGAGGGTAGAGAGATGGATGAAGAGGTGGAGGGTAGAGAGATGGATGAAGAGGTGGAAGGTAGAGAGATGGATGAAGAGGTGGAGGGTAGAGAGATGGATGAAGAGGTGGAGGATAGAGAGATGGATGAAGAGGTGGAGGGTAGAGAGATGGATGAAGAGGTGGAGGGTAGAGAGATGGATGAAGAGGTGGAGGGTAGAGAGATGGATGAAGAGGTGGAGGGTAGAGAGATCGATGAAGAGGTGGAGGGTAGAGAGATGGATGAAGAGGTGGAGGGTAGAGAGATGGATGAAGAGGTGGAGGGTAGAGAGATGGATGAAGAGGTGGAGGATAGAGAGATGGATGAAGAGGTGGAGGGTAGAGAGTTTTATGGGGGGTCTTATGGGACAGAAAACACTCTAAATTACTATTACTTTCCCTGCAGACACACGTATGGGAAATGTCACTTTAGTGGAGTACTGTTCTGTTTTTGTGCTGTTGTTGGCATCAAACTAGCTAAGGATCCTCTTACTGCTTTCCCCTAGTGTTTGGGTGTTTGGGCTTTTCGACCTGTGATCCTGAATGGGGGTCTTGTTTTCAAAAACACAGTAGCCTAATTCTCCAGATATACAGACTGAACCACGAAGCACAGAACTGAACTCCACACACAGTCAAACCAACATCCTAATGATAAAACATACACATGTCAACCAGGCTACTTCAGCCTACAGTAGGCAATATGTGCATACATGTACAGAACACAAACCACAAACCGAGTGTGAGAAGCGAAAGTCATGTATGTCCTTTGGGATCAGACATGATAGGATGTCGATCTGGAGGGTCTCGGCTGAGCTTCAGGTTAAGTGCCTCCGAAATTGATTATGAGTGGCTCTTACCAGGGAAGCCTTGGAAGAGGAAAGGGGACAGTGATGCATGGTGGGAAATGCCCGGAAGCTTCTCAGAGTGATGGTGGGTGGTCTGCAATGAGTCACTGTGTTTAGAAACCTGTGGGTGTCAGAACCAGCCAGATAGAACAGAAGAAGCAGAGTTATATGGAGGAGAGAGATGCTCTGTGCTCTGTACTTCTCAGCAGAGAGGAAGAGGTAGAGAGAGGAAGAGGTAGAGAGAGGAAGAGGTAGAGAGAGGAAGAGGTAGAGAGAGGAAGAGGTAGAGAGAGGAAGAGGTAGAGAGAGGAAGAGGTAGAGAGAGGAAGAGGTAGAGAGAGGAAGAGGTAGAGAGAGGAAGAGGTAGAGAGAGGAAGAGGTAGAGAGAGGAAGAGGTAGAGAGAGGAAGAGGTCGTAATCTGATAATGGGGAGGACGTTTGATCATTCACTGTATGGTTATGAAGACATGCATGTCTGCTAAATGAATACATGTAAATGTCGCTAGCTACTTCAATATTTATCATCATTATTTGTACACATTGAAAACACAGCAGCATTTTGTCCACAAGACCCCCATAACAGCTAGTTTGGCCAAGTACTACTCTCTCTCTCTCTCTCTCTCTCTCTCTCTCTCTCTCTCTCTCTCTCACACTGTCTCTCTCTCACTGTCTCTCTCACTCTCACTCTCTCTGTCTCTCACTCTCTCTCACTCTCTCTCTCGCATTCTCTATCTCACTCTCGCTCTCTCTCTCTCACTCTCTCTCACTCTTTCTTTCTCTCTCACTCTCTCTCACTCTCTCTCTTTCTCTCTCTCTCACTCTCTCTCTCACTCTCTCACTCTCTCTCTCTCTCTCTCTGTCTCGCTCTCTCTCTCTCTCACAGCATTACTTGATCTCCTTTTCCTCCAGATCTCGTTAAATCCGCATTTAAGATTGTTCACATGTTTTTACTTCCCACGCAGCTAAGCTGGTATCGTATGACATGTAGCTCATGTTGTAGACGCAGTGACCGTTGAAGCTCGCTTGTGACATTAAGTCGGATGAAGCGTCCCACCCTGTCTCCTCTCCACAGGGTGACCTGTGAACTTTCACCTCAGCATTTGAACCAGACAGGGGATCCCTGTCCAAGTGTGGGAGCCACCTTCTCATTTGGTTCTCAAACCTGCCTGTGTCATCTGGAGCTCCATCAGATTGAGCGAAAAAGATTCCATACTTGAGAAGGAAGATTAAGATAAGGTTTGAGTTTAGAAAACAAAAAGGTTATAGCAAAAGGGAGAGTGAAATAGTTAACGTGAGGAAGTCATAAACTGGAGGGAGAGTGAGTGAAAGAGAGAAAAAGCTGTAGTAGCCTGTTCATGAGATGCAGACATATTCTAGCTATTTCTAGAGATAGAGGGATAAAGTAAGAGTGTCTGGACATGGAGGTGACTGGTGGAGGTGAAGGAGCAGAGCAGACTCTCGGTCACTCTCACCCCAGGAAATCCACAAGTAGGATTGGGGGTGAGTGGAGGAGGGTGTCATCTCAAACATCTGACTCGCTCAAAAGAAGCTTCAATGCGGATTAGACTCTTGTGATTCATCAGATGAGATCAAAGCTCAAGTCAGGTTAGGTATATGATGGGGTTAGTGGAACAGGGCCATGGTCATTCATGTGCTTTGGAATTGGGGATCATTCTGAAGTGTTCATGAGTTGGCAATACGGTTTGTGTGTTTTTATTTTAGTCATTGATCTGAGTGAGTATTTGATGTCAACGCTATGTAATAAATTTAGTCTCAGTCTATTAGCTGAACGCAATTGTCCAATTGATCATGATTGTCCTCATTGAATATGTTCACATCATGTGATCGATCAGTTTTTAACCACTCAGGTAGTGAGTGAGAGTTTTTCTGTTTCTGGGAGTGCCCTCTGACCTCTGGCCCTGTGTTGCTGTGTTGCTTCATGTAGCCTCACTCACACACTCACACACACACACACACACTCACACACTCACACACTCACACACTCACTCACACACTCACACACTCACACACACACTCACACTCACACTCACACACACACTCACACACACACACACACTCACACACACACTCACACACACACACACACACTCACACTCACACACACACACACTCACACACACACTCACACACTCACACACACACACACACACTCACACTCACACACACACACACTCACACACACACTCACACACTCACACACTCACACACACACACACTCACACACACTCACACACACACTCACACACTCACACACTCACACACACACACACTCACACACTCACTCCCCCACCAGCCAGCTGGTCACCATGACAGTACTTGGGAAATGTCAGGAGGTTGAACTGAATCAGTGTTCAGACTTGTTTCAACAGTCATCCTGTATTTATTAAATGGTAAATGAATTGAGACACTAGTTCTGTCCTTGGCAAAACACAAGAACAATAATGCATTAGTGACTGCTTTGTAAAGTACTATAGTCTCTTCTTCTCTTTCCCCCTTTTCTCTGTCACTTTTATGTTTTCTCTGTGCATATTTTAACCTCAAGAAGCATGTCGTCTGATTATTTCATTGAAATGCTATGATCTGCCATCGCCACATAGCCTCAAAATAGCTGCAGCATATCTGCAGTTTTCATCAGTAACCCTGGGAATTGGCAGCTGTGTGTCATTCCATTCCAGTACATTCCATGACACTGTCATTGCATTACTACACTCATTTGTAACCTTGGATGAACTTGTGTGTCACATATCTGATGTCATGTTCTCTCCCAGGCTCAGGTGGCCTTCCTGCAGGGCGAGAGGAAGGGGCAGGAAAACCTGAAGAAGGATCTGATCAGGAGAATCAAGATGCTGGAGTACGCTCTCAAACAGGAGAGGTGAGTGAGAGACACTGAGACACACAGGAGAGGTGAGAGAGAGAGAGAGAGAGAGGTGAGAGACACTGAGACACACAGGAGAGGTGAGAGAGAGAGAGAGAGAGAGAGGTGAGAGACACTGAGACACACAGGAGAGGTGAGAGAGAGAGAGAGAGGTGAGAGACACTGAGACACACAGGAGAGGTGAGAGAGAGAGAGAGAGGTGAGAGACACTGAGACACACAGGAGAGGTGAGAGAGAGAGAGAGAGAGGTGAGAGATACTGAGACACACAGGAGAAGTGAGAGAGAGAGAGAGAGGTGAGAGACACTGAGACACACAGGAGAGGTGAGAGAGAGAGAGAGAGAGAGGTGAGAGACACTGAGACACACAGGAGAGGTGAGAGAGAGAGAGAGAGGTGAGAGACACTGAGACACACAGGAGAGGTGAGAGAGAGAGAGAGAGAGAGAGAGGTGAGAGACACTGAGACACACAGGAGAGGTGAGAGAGAGAGAGAGAGAGAGAGAGAGGTGAGAGACACTGAGACACACAGGAGAGGTGAGAGAGAGAGAGAGGTGAGAGACACTGAGACACACAGGAGAGGTGAGACAGAGAGAGAGAGAGAGAGGTGAGAGATACTGAGACACACAGGAGAAGTGAGAGAGAGAGAGAGAGGTGAGAGACACTGAGACACACAGGAGAGGTGAGAGAGAGAGAGAGAGAGAGGTGAGAGACACTGAGACACACAGGAGAGGTGAGAGAGAGAGAGAGAGAGAGGTGAGAGACACTGAGACACACAGGAGAGGTGAGAGAGAGAGAGAGAGAGAGAGAGGTGAGAGACACAGGAGAGGTGAGAGAGAGAGAGAGAGAGAGGTGAGAGACACTGAGACACACAGGAGAGGTGAGAGAGAGAGAGAGAGGTGAGAGACACTGAGACACACAGGAGAGGTGAGAGAGAGAGAGAGAGGTGAGAGACACTGAGACACACAGGAGAGGTGAGAGAGAGAGGAGGGGTGAGAGACACTGAGACACACAGGAGAGGTGAGACAGAGAGGAGGGATGAGAGAGGAGGGATGAGAGAGAGACACTGAGACACACAGGAGAGGTGAGAGAGACATACACACAGAGACACACTCTCTCAAACAGAAAAGGTGGGTTCTGGGTGCATAATGTATACACACACACACTAACAAACAGGGTTAGTTAATAAAATAATTTCTTATCTTATCTTATCTTAGTCTGTGACCATATGTGCTGTTACACAAACATGCATGTTGACACTTCATGAGAGAACAAAAAATACTATTTTTTAATTGCTTTTTTGTTCTAAGTTTGTCAGATCCTACCATGTGACACACACACACACACATACTACAGCCATACTGACACACTCACTACTGAAACATACCCTGTCTCACCTCCAGGATCAGGTCACATGCTAAACACACACATAAGGAATGGTGGGAAAGCTAGTTTCAGACATCCTGTCCCCTGATCAGCATCATGTGCTGGACTTCCTTTATCTGAGGACTGAAGTGTGACATCACACCTGTGCTCTCCTCAGCACACTCCAGGTGACCTAGGGATTATACCGGCTGCTTGCCTGAAACACACACACACACACACTAATTCACACACACTAATTCACATACACAAACACTCAACCTTTCTCTTTGTCACATGTGCACATACACACACATTCTCACCCACACACACAAACACAGTTCATTTCTGACTAAATTAGTGATGTGGTGGAGACATTGGTTTAAAGTATAGTGAGTCTTGTGAGGATTGTATTTGAATCTTTTGTTTTCAAATGATTTGCATTCCTCTATGGCCCATCACTACTTCAAACACTCCCATGTTCTGCTACGACCATCATAGTGCAACTTGTTCAGATTAAAAGGACAGAAAACACAAAGATCAATGACATTGTACTGAATTTCTCTCAGATTGCACCAAACTGGCATTTTAAACTGCCGTGATAAATAACCAGAGTGGAGGATGTCCAGGTTCCTCCTGGTTCCTCCTGGTTCCTCCTGGTTCCTCCTGGTTCCTCCAGGTTCCTCCTGGTTCCTCCTGGTTCCTCCTGGTTCCTCCTGGTTCCTCCTGGTTCCTCCAGGTTCCTCCTGGTTCCTCCTGGTTCCTCCTGGTTCCTCCTGGTTCCTCCAGGTTCCTCCTGGTTCCTCCTGGTTCCTCCAGGTTCCTCCTGGTTCCTCCTGGTTCCTCCTGGTTCCTCCTGGTTCCTCCTGGTTCCTCCAGGTTCCTCCTGGTTCCTCCTGGTTCCTCCTGGTTCCTCCTGGTTCCTCCTGGTTCCTCCAGGTTCCTCCTGGTTCCTCCTGGTTCCTCCTGGTTCCTCCTGGTTCCTCCTGGTTCCTCCTGGTTCCTCCTCAACATCTTTCATCCATGATGTGGATCTTCAGACCCTCTATTGTCTCATTTTGACTTTCATCATTTTCCTTTTCTGGACTTTCTCCCTCAGGGCAAAATACCACAAACTGAAATATGGAACAGAGTTGAACCAGGGGGACATGAAACCACCTACCTACGATTTAGGTGAGTCAGGTGATTCAGGTGATTCAGGTAATGTAGGTGAGTCAGGTGATTCAGGTGAGTCAGGTGATTCAGGTGAGTCAGGTGAGTCAGGTGATTCAGGTGATTCAGGTGAGTCAGGTGAGTCAGGTGAGTCAGGTGAGTCAGGTGAGTCAGGTGAGTCAGGTGAGTGAAAGACAGACTGCTGTTGTCCAAAATGTCAGTTTTCAAGGCTTCCACCAGTAAAAAGATAGTTATTGACTAACTGTTAAAATGTTAAACTAACCCTTACATTTTTAAGTTGGCATAGCCTTGGTCAGTAAACTTATACAAGCAAGTTCAGATCAAACCTTAGTTATGTAATCGTCCATAAGGCTTCAGACTGAATGTCATATGATGAACCTTGTGCAGCCATAAGGTGACTTATGGAGACTCTCTGTGTTTCTTTTTTGTACGCAGATGACGGGAATGAGAATGAAGTCCCGAGCCCTCCCAACAGCAGCCATCAGCTGAGCTGGCAACAAGGACGACAACTTCTCAGACAGTGAGTGAGTGAGTGAGTGAGTGAGTGAGAGTGAGAGAGAGTGTGTGTGTGTATGTGAGGGAGTGAGTGAGTGAAAGTGTGTGTGTGTGTGTGTGAGGGAGTGAGTAAGTGTGAGGGTGAATGAGAGAGTGAGTGAGTGTGTGAGTGTGTGAGTGAGTGAGTGTGTGTGTGAGTGTGATTGAGTGAGAGAGTGAGTGTGGGTGTGAGTGAGTGAGTGAGTGAGAGAGTGTGTGCGTGTGTGTGAGGGAGTGAGTGAGAGTGTGTGCGTGTGTGTGAGGGAGTGAGTGAGAGAGTGTGTGCGTGTGTGTGAGGGAGTGAGTGTGAATGAGAGAGTGAGTCAGTGAGTGAGTGAGTGAGTGAGTGTGTGTGAGTGTGAGTATGATTGAGGGAGAGAGTGAGTGTGGGTGTGAGTGAGTGAGTGAGAAGACACAAACACACAAGACACACACACGAGCCACACACACACACACTGAGTGAGCAGGAAGCCTGGACAGCCTACAGGTCATTCCATATCGATGATGCTTTCACAGCTCTTTATCTGTGGTGACTCAACATGCACAGAACCACAAAACAACATGTTGGAATAATGAGTTCTGGGTTGAAGGAAGTTATGGAAATGTGTGTGTGTGTGTGTGTGTGTGTGTGTGTGTGTGGTGATGGTACAATAAGCTGTGAGGTTCTTAAAACAATAGGCAGAGACATTTCTCTTCATGCTTTAATATGAACTGGTGTTTTGTGTGTGTGTGTGTGTGTGCATGTGAGATCATGTGTTCCTCTGTGTACAGTGTGTGTTGTGTGTGTGTGTGTGTGTGCGTGTGAGATCATGTGTTCCTCTGTGTACAGTGTGTGTGTGTGTGTGTGTGTGTGTGAGATCATGTGTTCCTCTGTGTACAGTGTGTGTGTGTGTGTGTGTGTGTGTGAGATCATGTGTTCCTCTGTGTACAGTGTGTGTGTGTACCATTTCTCAAGACTTCTTGTGATCTACCCCTGTTCCTTAAAGATAGCAGAGTAAACACTACACATGTTAAGGTACACCAGCACACACGCAGGTACCCCCCCCACCCCCCACACAAACACACACACGCAGGTACCCCCCCACCCCCCACACACACACACAGTAGGAGACTAGTGTCATGTCAGAGTCAAGACAGACGACATCCCCCCCCCCTGTCCTGTCCTGCTAGTGCAGAAAGTATAGAATGTACATGCGCCATTTTCTTACTGATTCTATATTTTGTGTGTGTGTGGTGGTGGGGGGGGGGGGGGGAGCGGTGACGTGAGCGACAGCTACAGACAGGCACTAAACGACACAAGGAACAAGGTTCCCCCACACACACCATTAACTCACTGAACCAGACACAGGGACAGGAGAACACACCGAGAACAGAGAACCAGACACAGGGACAGGAGAACACACCAAGAACAGAGAACCAGACACAGGAACAGGAGAACACACCGAGAACAGAGAACCAGACACAGGGACAGGAGAACACACCGAGAACAGAGAACCAGACACAGGGACAGGAGAACACACCGAGAACAGAGAACCAGAGACAGGGACAGGAGAACACACCGAGAACAGAGAACCACACTAAACCAGAGGGAGAAGATATGCACAGAGGTTCAGAACTACATCTTCAGATGAATAATGTGAAATATGCTGTTAATTTTTTTTTTTTTTACACAAGCCTGTCTGGAATGTCAGGCACATATTAAGAATGATCTTCTGACTTTTACTTTCGTTCATCTAAACATCAAACTCAATCTTGTTTGCATCAAGGTCAGCCAGGCACTAAATAACAGCAAAGAAAGTTGTATTGAATTGGAATGAATGGATGTGAGTGTGTCGGTCGACATGTTGTTTGTGTGTGTGTGTTGGGGGGGGGCACAGTGTAGAGACATGGGTGGTGTGTGTGTGTTTGTGTGTGTTGGGGGCACAGTGTAAGAGACGGGTGGTGTGTGTGTGTGTTGGGGTGGGGGGGGTACAGTGTAAGAGACGGGTGGTGTGTGTGTGTGTTGGGGTGGGGGGGGTACAGTGTAAGAGACGGGTGGTGTGTGTGTGTGTTTGTGTGTGTTGGGGGCACATTGTAAGAGACGGGTGGGGTGTGTGTGTGTTGGGGTGGGGGGGGTACAGTGTAAGAGACAGGGGGGGTGTGTGTGTGTTGGGGGGGGGTACAGTGTAAGAGACAGGGGTGGTGTGTGTGTGTGTGTTGGGGGGGCACAGTGTAAGAGACAGGGGTGGTGTGTGTGTGTGTTGGGGGGCGGCGGGGGGGGCACAGTGTCAGAATGTTAGTGCTCATGAATGGAGGATTGTGTCTGGGCGCTCAGCCCTTCTGTGACTAGCGAGGCTGGTACAGTGAGAGACCGAGAGGAACCGCTTCCTCTCCCCTTCACTTCTCTGTCAGAATGGATACAACATGCTATTCTCACATGCAGCAGAATTAAGTGGCTTCTCGAAGGATAATAGGTGTCAACTTAGCCTCAGCTTTACTGCCGAGTGAGGTACTGTATGTGGTGTGTTTGGAGGGTTTACGATGTGTTGTAAATTGGAGATAGTTAATAAGTAAATTCAACAGCAAAACGAAAATGGTTTTGCTTTTAAGTTATCTTTGTGTGTGTGTGTGTGCATTTTTCCATGCGTGTGTTTCTATTCTTACTGTCCAACCCAAATAGATAAGAAGTTTATTGATATTAATGTTACACCCAGTATACCATTTTAAATGTCATCTAATAAAGATGGATATATCTTTTATTGGTTTAATCCCTTGCATTGTACAAATGTACATCTATAGATATGATCTATAGAAAAAGTACATTTCAAATGCAAGTTACTTGAACTGTTGACCTAAATAGTCAGTTTGAAGTCTATTCAACCATAAGAGAAGATGATGAACTAACAGACTTCTTCTGATCCACTGCTGTCACATCACTGTGTTCATAAGTAAAGTGGCTTAAATCACTTTAAAAGACAGATTTAAAATAATGGAGGGCAAGTAAATGGGAAACTAATTACTCAACTATTATACCTACAATGCTCCTCCTTTTCCATCCTTTTTCAACACCAACCATTTGGATGTCCATGTAAACATCATGTTCTCCTCTCGATGGTAGGTATCTCCAGGAGGTGGGCTACACGGACACTATTCTGGATGTCAAGTCCCAGAGGGTGAGGACACTGCTGGGTCTAGCTGGGGACCCTGGAGACCCTGGAGAGCGATCAGAGCAGAGGACTGAGCCCATGGTCAACGGCACTGAGCCATCTTCACTGAAGGACAGTGGTGTGGTCAGGTGAGCTCACAGCTAACAGTGTCTCAAGCTGGCTGATGGTTTGTATGAAGGTGAAAGCACAGCCTGATAAGCAGTGATGGACACGTGAGGCCTTGATATTATTGGAAGCTAAAACGAGGCTTAAGATCCTGGCATCTTCAGTCTGTGTCAGTGACATGTTTAGGGGGAGAGATTTAAAGTAGCAGGTTACTGTAGCAAGAGAGCTGTATCCTTGTTGGATTAGATTAGATTAAATTTTAATGTCATTACACAGGTACAGGGTAATTAAATACTCAGTGTCTCCCTACTAAACCACTTGTTTCTTTTGTCCTTTGACTCCTCAGTAAACCTGACATGTCAGATTCAGCCACAGTACTGGAGGCTTTCAAGTTCATTGAGAGTGTTGCTGCTGCGGAGTTCTGCGATGAGGATGATGAAGATGATAGTGAAGGAAGAGACAAAACCATCATGGACTTGGCCACAGTAAGTCTGCCAAACTACACAGACAAGATACTGCAAGACTGAGGACTTTCCTGATGACAAGTGATGAAGTCTCTCTTCTACCTTATAACTGTGACGAGGAGGAGTTTAATACTTCAGTTTGGGGACTTGACTTCAGTTATCTATAAACTGCTGATCCTCCACAGATGGTGAGGAAGAAGAGCTCCCCCTCTTCCTCATCCACGTCCTCTGACCTTAGTGATGATCCAGACACAGAAGAGGCCCTGAAGGGCTTTGACTTCTTGACCAGTCCAGATGAGCTGGATGGATCACCAGAGTCCAGGACTGCTGACGATAATGGAGACTGGGGTAAGAGGGCCAAGGACTGGGTAACTAGACTGGGGTAAGAGGGCTATGGGCTGGGTAACTAGACTGGGGTAAGAGGGCTATGGGCTGGGTAACTAGACTGGGATAAGAGGGCTATGGGCTGGGTAACTAGACTGGGGTAAGAGGGCTATGGGCTGGGTAACTAGACTGGGGTAAGAGGGCCAAGGGCTGGGTAACCAGACTGGGGTAAGAGGGTCAAGGGCTGGGTAACCAGACTGGGGTAAGAGGGCCAAGGGCTGGGTAACTAGACTGGGGTAAGAGGGTTATGGGCTGGGGTAGGAGGGTTATGGGCTGGGGTAAGAGGGCTATGGGCTGGGTAACTAGACTGGGGTAAGAGGGCTATGGGCTGGGTAACTAGACTGGGGTAAGAGGGCTATGGGCTGGGTAACTAGACTGGGGTAAGAGGGCTATGGGCTGGGTAACTAGACTGGGGTAAGAGGGCCAAGGGCTGGGTAACCAGACTGGGGTAAGAGGGTCAAGGGCTGGGTAACCAGACTGGGGTAAGAGGGCCAACGGCTGGGTAACTAGACTGGGGTAAGAGGGTTATGGGCTGGGGTAGGAGGGTTATGGGCTGGGGTAAGAGGGCTATGGGCTGGGTAACTAGACTGGGGTAAGAGGGCTATGGGCTGGGTAACTAGACTGGGGTAAGAGGGCCAAGGGCTGGGTAACCAGACTGGGGTAAGAGGGTCAAGGGCTGGGTAACCAGACTGGGGTAAGAGGGCCAAGGGCTGGGTAACTAGACTGGGGTAAGAGGGTTATGGGCTGGGGTAGGAGGGTTATGGGCTGGGGTAAGAGGGCTATGGGCTGGGTAACTAGACTGGGGTAAGAGGGCTATGGGCTGGGTAACTAGACTGGGGTAAGAGGGCTATGGGCTGGGTAACTAGACTGGGGTAAGAGGGCTATGGGCTGGGTAACTAGACTGGGGTAAGAGGGCCAAGGGCTGGGTAACCAGACTGGGGTAAGAGGGTCAAGGGCTGGGTAACCAGACTGGGGTAAGAGGGCCAACGGCTGGGTAACTAGACTGGGGTAAGAGGGTTATGGGCTGGGGTAGGAGGGTTATGGGCTGGGGTAAGAGGGCTATGGGCTGGGTAACTAGACTGGGGTAAGAGGGCTATGGGCTGGGTAACTAGACTGGGGTAAGAGGGCCAAGGGCTGGGTAACCAGACTGGGGTAAGAGGGTCAAGGGCTGGGTAACCAGACTGGGGTAAGAGGGCCAAGGGCTGGGTAACTAGACTGGGGTAAGAGGGTTATGGGCTGGGGTAGGAGGGTTATGGGCTGGGGTAAGAGGGCTATGGGCTGGGTAACTAGACTGGGGTAAGAGGGCTATGGGCTGGGTAACTAGACTGGGGTAAGAGGGCCAAGGGCTGGGTAACCAGACTGGGGTAAGAGGGCCAAGGGCTGGGTAACCAGACTGGGGTAAGAGGGCCAAGGGCTGGGTAACTAGACTGGGGTAAGAGGGTTATGGGCTGGGGTAGGAGGGTTATGGGCTGGGGTAAGAGGGCTATGGGCTGGGGTAGGAAGGTTATGGGCTGGGGTAAGAGGGCTATAGGCTGGGGTAGGAGGGTTATGGGCTGGGGTAAGAGGGCTATGGGCTGGGGTAGGAGGGTTATGGGCTGGGGTAAGAGGGCTATGGGCTGGGGTAGGAAGGTTATGGGCTGGGGTAAGAGGGCTATAGGCTGGGGTAGGAGGGTTATGGGCTGGGGTAAGAGGGCTATGGGCTGGGGTAGGAGGGTTATGGGCTGGGGTAAGAGGGCTATGGGCTGGGGTAGGAGGGTTATGGGCTGGGGTAAGAGGGCTATGGGCTGGGTAACTAATGATGAGTGATTGATGAACCATTCCCACTTGGAAATGAAAAGACGAGTGCTTCCCTCTACACTCCACTCTCAGTATTTTGAGGTAGTGACAAATGTATGCTTTTAAATCTATGTAGTCCTTATAGAAAGCATGTATTTTATATAAAATACAAACAGACATTTCAGTTGTCTTGACAAAGTTCCAGGCTGGGTCACCATTGATCTTCTGGAAAGACACTGATAATTAGATTAGATTCAACTTTATTGTCATTACATACGTACAACAAAATGCATGAGCTCATGAATTGGCAGTTTATCTGCTATAGGGAAGTTAACTTGAGAATCTACAAGAATACGCTGCACTATAGTCAAAAATAATCTTACTGACAGGCTCTTAACTGCCTGGTTATGAAACTGATTTGTCATCCTGTGTGTGTACGTGTGTGTGTTTTTGTTTGTGTCTGTGTGTGCATGCTTGTGTGTGTGTTTGTGTGTGTGTTTGTGTGTGTGTTCGTGCGTGTGTTCGTGTGTGTGTTTGTGTGCTCGCATTCTCATTGATCCTTGATGGTATTTGGTCTCCATAAAACCCAACCGATAAGCACATACAAAAAGAAAAACACATAAAAAATACATTTACATAATCAATAATGATGTACATGCTTTTAAAATTGAATTCAAATAGACATTCTGTCCATAATGTAATTTCGATAATAGCATGTGAATTTTCTCTACATTGTGAGATGTTCTGTCATGTTTACTATGAAACAGTATTCTTTGGCTTCTACATTTCACCTTATGTCAACTGTTTCAGGTTATAACTGCTTCTTTGATCTAAGCAGACAGACAGTCTGGATCTGTTGGAGTTTTTAACCACATACATTAGAATAGATTAGATTCAACTTTATACAAAGTGTCTTTAGACTGGACAGTTCTTTACCATGTGCTTTGATGTCCCACTGTCCTGTTTCATTTTTCAGGATCGCAGCAAGTCATCAAATTCAATAAAACATTTGATGTTGATTTATCTAATAATTGTTTATCATCATGAATTACCTTTTCGTCATTATTTTATTCGAATCCTTTGTTTTATAGTAGTTTTGTCGTTTATTTTCTGTTTCCATGTCAACTGGTGCAGATACAGTAACCCCAAGACATGATCTTCCTCTCTGTTTTGACCCTGTGTTCTACTGAAGAGAATTTGAACGCCCCTACAAACTCTCTTTCTGAGTCCCATGTGTGCTGACATCATCCTTCTTTAAGCAGCTTCACGAGACCTTAGAGATCTACAGGAAACCCTCAGATTATCGGCAAAGGGAAAAATATGAAATGGATGCTTCTACCTCCCAATCTTAAAGAACTCTATACGGATAAATCATTTAAAGGTTCAACATAGGACATTCAGTTCTTTTTATGTGATCATTCTCATGGACTTCTTTTTCTTCATTTGAGGCATTTGAACTCTTAACTCTTCATCACTTCAAACCACTTCAGACTGTGAGAGTTTACGGGCCCTGAGGGGGATGTTGACACATCAACACTCAAACTTTCTGTCCTCCATGTTTGCTTGTAGAGAAGGATGATCAGTCCAGCTTGTCAGAGGCCTGGGATGTGGACCAGGGTCTGATAGCCCAACTCAAGGAGCAATACAGGAAGGAGCGCAAGGGCAAAAAGGGGGTAAAGAGTAAGTGAGACGAGGTCTTTGATTTCTTCTCTCTCCTTCTCATATGGCTGGGAGCCTCTTTTAGCTCCTCTGAGGTTTTATAATCATGGAGAGAGAATCTTCTCTTTTTGTTCACATTCTGCTACTTTCCTTCTTTTGGAGTTTCTTCTCTTTGTTTCCATGGTGTTTGGTTGCTTGTGATTCCTCAGAGTGTTTTGGTTTCCATGTCTTTGTGTTTCTGTCTCTTTCAGTCCTACTGAGTCCTTCTACTCATCATTGTCTAAAGTTAATCATTACTCCCATTCTTGACTCCCAACTTGTTTTCATGTCTTTTACTGTTTACCTGCCATAGTTGAACCAGTACACCTACGCTTTCAGAAAACATGTTCTTGGATGAGATTTAACTCAATTACATTTATCAAACACAATTTTTCTCAGTTGCTTCAATTTGTGGATTATTCAGTCGTTTTTTGTGTTCATTTTCTTTTCCACAAAACTGGAAAAACTTTTGTTCTGCAGTCGTTTCTTTTTGATCATTTTCCCAAATACTTCACTTTGTCCTCCTCCTTTTCTTGACACTGTTTATATTGTACTATTCTCTCTCTTTCCACTTCTTTCTTCCCTCAGCTTAAAGCACTCTAAATCTTTTCACCTGTGTACCACATATATTCTCCTCCTCTGTCTGGCCTCGCTTCCTTGTCCTTCATCACACCTTTGTTTCCTCCTCTTCCTCCGCAGGGCCTAATCGCTCTAAGCTGCAGGACATGTTGGCTAACCTGCGGGATGCTGAGGACCTTCCCTCCCTGCAGCCCTCCCTGCAGCCCTCCTTGCAGGCCCCCCTGCAGGCCCCCCTGCAGGCCCCCTCCAGGACCAGCGTGCCCCGGCTCAGCGAGCATGAAGTGGGTCGCCCAGAGGAAGGTGCCCTGCTCACACTTCTGCACTTCTCAGAGAACAAGCAAACTCCCGGGGTCTTATTGGAAACATGTATTTACTATAACCTGGTGTGAGACTCATAGCAACACAAGCTAGGTTTTGTAAAGACCCCTGGTCATGGTCAAAGTTGTTTTCAGATTCCTCGTGTGACGTCTCCTCTAAAGAGACTAAACTGATAATATTAACACTAATCTATCCTCTTTTCGTCTGCATCCCAGTAGAAGCAATGACGTTCCCGCCCACATCAGGGAAGTCCTTCATCATTGGCCGGGTGGATGAGGCTGCTGAGAGTGAGCTGGGGCTGGGAGAGCTGGCAGGACTCACAACAGCCAATGAGGCGGACAGCCTAGCATACGATGTGAGAAGCCGGGCCACGCCCCTTTATAATGTCACACAACATCTGTTTTAATAGGGAAGTCCAAATATGTGGAGAGAGGCAGACTGTATCACTGTAAGATCGTGATGACATAGCAATGATGGGAGGCCAGAATATTGTATAGAATACAGCAGTAATACATTCCATTGTAACATGAATTTGTATGAATATATGCAATAGAGGATTCAGAAGAAGGCACAAAACTGTTGCACAAAAGCAAAAAACGAATTTACCATGTCATAGTTGAATAACGACAGTTTGGTGGGTAAAATAGATCCAAACCTTCAACAGTCTCAAAGTCTATTGGTTTTTCCTGTGCAGATCTCACAATTAGAAATTTGGCAGTTTCATATAATCCACCGAGTTCAACAACAGTACACAATATTACTTTATGAGTAAAGTACTCACTTGCTACACTGATGAGAACTTATATTTGAAGGTCCTGCGTAGCTCACCAGCAATATGTTCAAACTGTATTATAGAATTTCCCAATACTTCACAAGCATGCTTGAAAGTAGGGAGTACTAACAACAGCCATGTGTATGCAATGAAAACATTGCTCTCTCAAAAGCTCAGTTCAATGTCAGACAGTGTGTTGATTGCAGGAGTGGCTTTGAAGGAAGCTATAATAGCTAACTTTGCTAAACCAGATTAAAATCTAGGCAAGGTTTCAATGTGGAATTTGTACAGAAGATGTATTTTTCCTTTTGTGATGCATGTGGAATCTTTTTGGGCTACAGACTATTGGCAACACTTAACATGAAGCAGAGCTTTTCATCTTGAAGCCTTTTAGTTAGAAAAACAGAGGAGCTCCAGCTCAGTTATGTTCTTACATGCATGTTTGAGCTAGACTGAGTGACTGAGGCAGCCAATAGAAGCTCCAAAATCAATATCAATCCTCCTGGCTAAGCAGCAGCAGTGGAAGGCAGTCGGCTCCTGGCACATCAGTATTGAAGCACTCAGGGGTTAATGGAATAATGTTTTCTCTCTTGCTTTTGTTTTTGTCCTTGTGCAAGCTCACGCACTGCCCACCCACAATGCACACTGCACACTGCATTCTGCACACTGCACACCAACACTGCCCACCCATAATGCACACTGCACTCTGCAAACCAACACTGCCCACCCACACTGCATTCTGCACACTGCACTCTGCACACCAACACTGCCCACCCACACTGCATTCTGCACACTGCACTCTGCACACCAACACTGCCCACCCACACTGCATTCTGCACACTGCACTCTGCACACCAACACTGCCCACCCACACTGCATTCTGCACACTGCACTCTGCACACCAACACTGCCCACCCACACTGCATTCTGCACACTGCACTCTGCACACCAACACTGCCCACCCACACTGCATTCTGCACACTGCACTCTGCACACCAACACTGCCCACCCATAATGCACACTGCACTCTGCACACTACCCACACACACAGCACTCTGCACACTTGCTTTTGTTTTTGTCCTTGTGCAAGCTCACGCACTGCCCACCCACAATGCACACTGCATTCTGCACACTGCACACTGCACACCAACACTGCCCACCCATAATGCACACTGCACTCTGCAAACCAACACTGCCCACCCACACTGCATTCTGCACACTTCACTCTGCACACCAACACTGCCCACCCACACTGCATTCTGCACACTGCACTCTGCACACCAACACTGCCCACCCACACTGCATTCTGCACACTGCACTCTGCACACCAACACTGCCCACCCATAATGCACACTGCACTCTGCAAACCAACACTGCCCACCCACACTGCATTCTGCACACTGCACTCTGCACACCAACACTGCCCACCCACACTGCATTCTGCACACTGCACTCTGCACACCAACACTGCCCACCCACACTGCATTCTGCACACTGCACTCTGCACACCAACACTGCCCACCCACACTGCATTCTGCACACTGCACTCTGCACACCAACACTGCCCACCCACACTGCATTCTGCACACTGCACTCTGCACACCAACACTGCCCACCCACACTGCATTCTGCACACTGCACTCTGCACACCAACACTGCCCACCCATAATGCACACTGCACTCTGCACACTACCCACACACACAGCACTCTGCACACTTGCTTTTGTTTTTGTCCTTGTGCAAGCTCACGCACTGCCCACCCACAATGCACACTGCATTCTGCACACTGCACACTGCACACCAACACTGCCCACCCATAATGCACACTGCACTCTGCAAACCAACACTGCCCACCCACACTGCATTCTGCACACTTCACTCTGCACACCAACACTGCCCACCCACACTGCATTCTGCACACTGCACTCTGCACACCAACACTGCCCACCCACACTGCATTCTGCACACTGCACTCTGCACACCAACACTGCCCACCCATAATGCACACTGCACTCTGCACACTACCCACACACACAGCACTCTGCACACTTGCTTTTGTTTTTGTCCTTGTGCAAGCTCACGCACTGCCCACCCACAATGCACACTGCATTCTGCACACTGCACACCAACACTGCCCACCCATAATGCACACTGCACTCTGCACACCAACACTGCCCACCCACACTGCATTCTGCACACTGCACTCTGCACACCAACACTACCCACCCGCACTGCATTCTGCACACTGCACTCTGCACACCAACCCTGCCCACCCACAATGCACACTGCACTCTGCACACTGCACTCTGCACACCAACACTGCCCACCCACAGTGCATTCTGCACACTGCACTCTGCACACCAACACTGCCCACCCACAATGCACACTGCATTCTGCACACTGCACTCTGCACACCAACACTGCCCACCCATAATGCACACTGCATTCTGCACACTGCACTCTGCACACCAACACTGCCCACCCACAATGCACACTGCATTCTGCACACTGCACTCTGCACACCAACACTGCCCACCCACACTGCATTCTGCACACTGCACACTGCACTTTGCACACCAACACTGCCCACCCACACTGCATTCTGCACACTGCATTCTGCACTTTGCACACCAACACTGCCCACCCATAATGCACACTGCATTCTGCACACTGCACTCTGCACACCAACACTGCCCACCCACACTGCATTCTGCACACTCCACTCTGCACACCAACACTGCCCACCCATAATGCACACTGCATTCTGCACACTGCACTCTGCACACCAACACTGCCCACCCACAATGCACACTGCATTCTGCACACTGCACTCTGCACACCAACACTGCCCACCCACACTGCATTCTGCACACTGCACACTGCACACTGCACTTTGCACACCAACACTGCCCACCCACACTGCATTCTGCACACTGCACTCTGCACACCAACACTGCCCACCCATAATGCACACTGCACTCTGCACACTACCCACACACACAGCACTCTGCACACTTGCTTTTGTTTTTGTCCTTGTGCAAGCTCACGCACTGCCCACCCACAATGCACACTGCATTCTGCACACTGCACACTGCACACCAACACTGCCCACCCATAATGCACACTGCACTCTGCAAACCAACACTGCCCACCCACACTGCATTCTGCACACTTCACTCTGCACACCAACACTGCCCACCCACACTGCATTCTGCACACTGCACTCTGCACACCAACACTGCCCACCCACACTGCATTCTGCACACTGCACTCTGCACACCAACACTGCCCACCCATAATGCACACTGCACTCTGCACACTACCCACACACACAGCACTCTGCACACTTGCTTTTGTTTTTGTCCTTGTGCAAGCTCACGCACTGCCCACCCACAATGCACACTGCATTCTGCACACTGCACACCAACACTGCCCACCCATAATGCACACTGCACTCTGCACACCAACACTGCCCACCCACACTGCATTCTGCACACTGCACTCTGCACACCAACACTACCCACCCGCACTGCATTCTGCACACTGCACTCTGCACACCAACCCTGCCCACCCACAATGCACACTGCACTCTGCACACTGCACTCTGCACACCAACACTGCCCACCCACAGTGCATTCTGCACACTGCACTCTGCACACCAACACTGCCCACCCACAATGCACACTGCATTCTGCACACTGCACTCTGCACACCAACACTGCCCACCCATAATGCACACTGCATTCTGCACACTGCACTCTGCACACCAACACTGCCCACCCACAATGCACACTGCATTCTGCACACTGCACTCTGCACACCAACACTGCCCACCCACACTGCATTCTGCACACTGCACACTGCACTTTGCACACCAACACTGCCCACCCACACTGCATTCTGCACACTGCATTCTGCACTTTGCACACCAACACTGCCCACCCATAATGCACACTGCATTCTGCACACTGCACTCTGCACACCAACACTGCCCACCCACACTGCATTCTGCACACTCCACTCTGCACACCAACACTGCCCACCCATAATGCACACTGCATTCTGCACACTGCACTCTGCACACCAACACTGCCCACCCACAATGCACACTGCATTCTGCACACTGCACTCTGCACACCAACACTGCCCACCCACACTGCATTCTGCACACTGCACACTGCACACTGCACTTTGCACACCAACACTGCCCACCCACACTGCATTCTGCACACTGCACTCTGCACACCAACACTGCCCACCCATAATGCACACTGCACTCTGCACACTACCCACACACACAGCACTCTGCACACTTGCTTTTGTTTTTGTCCTTGTGCAAGCTCACGCACTGCCCACCCACAATGCACACTGCATTCTGCACACTGCACACTGCACACCAACACTGCCCACCCATAATGCACACTGCACTCTGCAAACCAACACTGCCCACCCACACTGCATTCTGCACACTTCACTCTGCACACCAACACTGCCCACCCACACTGCATTCTGCACACTGCACTCTGCACACCAACACTGCCCACCCACACTGCATTCTGCACACTGCACTCTGCACACCAACACTGCCCACCCATAATGCACACTGCACTCTGCACACTACCCACACACACAGCACTCTGCACACTTGCTTTTGTTTTTGTCCTTGTGCAAGCTCACGCACTGCCCACCCACAATGCACACTGCATTCTGCACACTGCACACCAACACTGCCCACCCATAATGCACACTGCACTCTGCACACCAACACTGCCCACCCACACTGCATTCTGCACACTGCACTCTGCACACCAACACTACCCACCCGCACTGCATTCTGCACACTGCACTCTGCACACCAACCCTGCCCACCCACAATGCACACTGCACTCTGCACACTGCACTCTGCACACCAACACTGCCCACCCACAGTGCATTCTGCACACTGCACTCTGCACACCAACACTGCCCACCCACAATGCACACTGCATTCTGCACACTGCACTCTGCACACCAACACTGCCCACCCATAATGCACACTGCATTCTGCACACTGCACTCTGCACACCAACACTGCCCACCCACAATGCACACTGCATTCTGCACACTGCACTCTGCACACCAACACTGCCCACCCACACTGCATTCTGCACACTGCACACTGCACTTTGCACACCAACACTGCCCACCCACACTGCATTCTGCACACTGCATTCTGCACTTTGCACACCAACACTGCCCACCCATAATGCACACTGCATTCTGCACACTGCACTCTGCACACCAACACTGCCCACCCACACTGCATTCTGCACACTCCACTCTGCACACCAACACTGCCCACCCATAATGCACACTGCATTCTGCACACTGCACTCTGCACACCAACACTGCCCACCCACAATGCACACTGCATTCTGCACACTGCACTCTGCACACCAACACTGCCCACCCACACTGCATTCTGCACACTGCACACTGCACACTGCACTTTGCACACCCATAATGCACACTGCATTCTGCACACTGCACTCTGCACACCAACACTGCCCACCCACAATGCACACTGCATTCTGCACACTGCACTCTGCACACCAACACTGCCCACCCACACTGCATTCTGCACACTGCACACTGCACACTGCACTTTGCACACCAACACTGCCCACCCACACTGCATTCTGCACACTGCACTCTGCACACCAACACTGCCCACCCATAATGCACACTGCACTCTGCACACTACCCACACACACAGCACTCTGCACACTTGCTTTTGTTTTTGTCCTTGTGCAAGCTCACGCACTGCCCACCCACAATGCACACTGCATTCTGCACACTGCACACTGCACACCAACACTGCCCACCCATAATGCACACTGCACTCTGCAAACCAACACTGCCCACCCACACTGCATTCTGCACACTTCACTCTGCACACCAACACTGCCCACCCACACTGCATTCTGCACACTGCACTCTGCACACCAACACTGCCCACCCACACTGCATTCTGCACACTGCACTCTGCACACCAACACTGCCCACCCATAATGCACACTGCACTCTGCACACTACCCACACACACAGCACTCTGCACACTTGCTTTTGTTTTTGTCCTTGTGCAAGCTCACGCACTGCCCACCCACAATGCACACTGCATTCTGCACACTGCACACCAACACTGCCCACCCATAATGCACACTGCACTCTGCACACCAACACTGCCCACCCACACTGCATTCTGCACACTGCACTCTGCACACCAACACTACCCACCCGCACTGCATTCTGCACACTGCACTCTGCACACCAACCCTGCCCACCCACAATGCACACTGCACTCTGCACACTGCACTCTGCACACCAACACTGCCCACCCACAGTGCATTCTGCACACTGCACTCTGCACACCAACACTGCCCACCCACAATGCACACTGCATTCTGCACACTGCACTCTGCACACCAACACTGCCCACCCATAATGCACACTGCATTCTGCACACTGCACTCTGCACACCAACACTGCCCACCCACAATGCACACTGCATTCTGCACACTGCACTCTGCACACCAACACTGCCCACCCACACTGCATTCTGCACACTGCACACTGCACTCTGCACACCAACACTGCCCACCCACACTGCATTCTGCACACTGCACACTGCACACTGCACTTTGCACACCAACACTGCCCACCCACACTGCATTCTGCACACTGCACTCTGCACACCAACACTGCCCACCCATAATGCACACTGCACTCTGCACACTACCCACACACACAGCACTCTGCACACTTGCTTTTGTTTTTGTCCTTGTGCAAGCTCACGCACTGCCCACCCACAATGCACACTGCATTCTGCACACTGCACACTGCACACCAACACTGCCCACCCATAATGCACACTGCACTCTGCAAACCAACACTGCCCACCCACACTGCATTCTGCACACTTCACTCTGCACACCAACACTGCCCACCCACACTGCATTCTGCACACTGCACTCTGCACACCAACACTGCCCACCCACACTGCATTCTGCACACTGCACTCTGCACACCAACACTGCCCACCCATAATGCACACTGCACTCTGCACACTACCCACACACACAGCACTCTGCACACTTGCTTTTGTTTTTGTCCTTGTGCAAGCTCACGCACTGCCCACCCACAATGCACACTGCATTCTGCACACTGCACACCAACACTGCCCACCCATAATGCACACTGCACTCTGCACACCAACACTGCCCACCCACACTGCATTCTGCACACTGCACTCTGCACACCAACACTACCCACCCGCACTGCATTCTGCACACTGCACTCTGCACACCAACCCTGCCCACCCACAATGCACACTGCACTCTGCACACTGCACTCTGCACACCAACACTGCCCACCCACAGTGCATTCTGCACACTGCACTCTGCACACCAACACTGCCCACCCACAATGCACACTGCATTCTGCACACTGCACTCTGCACACCAACACTGCCCACCCATAATGCACACTGCATTCTGCACACTGCACTCTGCACACCAACACTGCCCACCCACAATGCACACTGCATTCTGCACACTGCACTCTGCACACCAACACTGCCCACCCACACTGCATTCTGCACACTGCACACTGCACTTTGCACACCAACACTGCCCACCCACACTGCATTCTGCACACTGCATTCTGCACTTTGCACACCAACACTGCCCACCCATAATGCACACTGCATTCTGCACACTGCACTCTGCACACCAACACTGCCCACCCACACTGCATTCTGCACACTCCACTCTGCACACCAACACTGCCCACCCATAATGCACACTGCATTCTGCACACTGCACTCTGCACACCAACACTGCCCACCCACAATGCACACTGCATTCTGCACACTGCACTCTGCACACCAACACTGCCCACCCACACTGCATTCTGCACACTGCACACTGCACACTGCACTTTGCACACCAACACTGCCCACCCACACTGCATTCTGCACACTGCATTCTGCACTTTGCACACCAACACTACCCACCCATGATGCACACTGCATTCTGCACACCAACACTGCCCACCCATAATGCACACTGCATTCTGCACACTGCACTCTGCACACCAACACTGCCCACCCACACTGCATTCTGCACACTGCACTCTGCACACCAACACTGCCCACCCACAATGCACACTGCATTCTGCACACTGCACTCTGCACACCAACACTGCCCACCCATAATGCACACTGCATTCTGCACACTGCACTCTGCACACCAACACTGCCCACCCACAATGCACACTGCATTCTGCACACTGCACTCTGCACACCAACACTGCCCACCCACACTGCACTCTGCACACCAACACTGCCCACCCACACTGCATTCTGCACACTGCATTCTGCACTCTGCACACCAACACTGCCCACCCATAATGCACACTGCATTCTGCACACTGCACTCTGCTCTTTGCACACTGCCCACACACACTGCACACTGCACTCTGCACACTGCACACCCACACTGCCCACTGCATTCTGCACACTGCACTCTGCACACTGCCCACACACACTGCACTCTGCACACCTGCACTGCATTCTGCACACTGCACACTGTCCACACACACTGCACACCTGCACACCTGCACTGCACACTGCACACCGTCCACACACACTGCACACCTGCACACCTGCACTGCACACTGCACACTGTCCACACACTCTGCACACCGCACTCTGCACACTGCACTCACTCTCAAATATGCAGTCATGCTCTCGCCAGTGGACTCATACACCAACATTCAGAAATGCTTAGAAGTGTGTGGGTTCAAACACTTTCAGACACACACACTCTACTAACACAAATGCTCACTTTAGATCAATTGAAAGCAAAGTGAAGTTTGCTGCTGTAGTGCCTATGCAGAATGAGGTCATTATTGAGCAGATTGAATAACAGAAAAACCATGTTGACAGGTAGGCAGTACTGTGGGTGTGTTGCTGTCGAACCTTCGTCCTCCTACGCTCATCTCGTATTCGTATAAATAGTTGGAACGTTCCACATCACCTGAATAAGCAAGTGGAATTCATCAGAACAAGTCAGAATCCTATCAAAAACAATATACAAGTTATAAATAGTCAATAACCTGGTGCCAAGTTTATTTCATTTCTGTTTTTCTTTCATAGTGCCAAGTTCTTAGTGCTGTGCCATTCCCTTGGATGATTCACAACCAAGGGAGTTCAGAACTCAAGTTATTTTTGTGTTAGAGCTTTCATATTTGTCATCTTTTTTTAACCTTTCCTCAGATTGGTAACAACCAAGACACTCTGAGGAAGACTTGGAACCCCAAGTTTACCCTGCGGAGCCATTTTGACTCCATCCGCGGCCTGGCCTTCCACCCAGTGGAGCCTGTCCTGGTCACAGCATCTGAGGACCACACGCTCAAACTCTGGAACCTCCAGAAGACTGCGCCTGCTAAGAAGTAAGAGAAGGTTTCATCAAGTCAGGAGAACGTTTTTTATTCAAAATGTTTTCCTTCTGTTTGGTTCTTAAACGTTTTACTCAGCAAAGCTTCCACATCCATTAGCGATGAAGCAGAAAGACAACAGACTTTTTAGCGAATGTTAACATACAACATGTATTCATTTAGTAGACACTCTTATCCAGAGAGACTTCAGAATCAGAATCTATTTTATTCGCTATGCAGGATATACAAACACAGAAGTTACTTTGGCAAAAAAGAGCAAACATAGAACATGTATGTAACATAATAACAAGGGTAAAACAGAATAAAAAATATAATGTAAAATACTAATTAGACACAAATAAGATAGAAGTAAAAAGGGGGGGACCAGCTGTACAGATGGGGGGGGGGGAATATAACTTACTTACATAAATATTTTATAAATACTTACAACAAGTATAGGGACATTCCCCCTTAGGCAAGTAGGGTGAAGTGCCAAAGTTCTCTCTTGGAAGTCGCTTTGGATAAAAGCCTCTGCTAAATGAATAAATGTAAATGTAAGTATCTTGCCCAAGGACACAACATGTTGACAAGCCAGAGTTCGAACCTGGTACCTTCTGTGACTGCGCCACATGTTTCCTTATCTTTTCATTGTGTTTGTGAGCATCAACGGGATTTAGACACAGTTGCTGCTACGATACAGTCTTTAAGTAATTTTTTATAAAAAAAAAAAGGTATACTTTAGTACGTTGTATTTGATACATTATCCATGTATCTATTACTGATACATTATGTAGGAACTGAATGCACTGCCAAAGTGCATTAAACAAGATGAGATATGTAAAAAACAGTGAAGGTTTCAATACCCATTGTTCAAATGATGATAAATAACAGACTACACATGTTAGACTGAATATTATGTTTTGAACATAAAGATGAACAGGATCACTGTCTTCCTTCCCAAGGTGTGCTGCCTTAGATGTTGAACCCATCTTTACCTTCAGGGCCCATCGGTGAGTTTGTATACACATCATAGCATCAACCCAAAGCTATATTCATGTGGTAATATTAGAAATATATCTTAACTCCAGATGTGATGCTGAACCCTTGAAGCTTTAGTGATGGTATTACTTGTATGTTTGTAGAGGTGCGGTCCTGTGTGTCGTTATGAGCTCTACGGGAGAGCAGTGTTTCAGCGGGGGGTTGGATGGAACGATCCAAAGCTGGAATACCCCTAGCCCAAACATCGACCCCTATGATTCATATGGTATGGTCCGAGTTCTTACTTAGTGTGAATGTACCATCTTCCTCCTTCCTCTCTCTATCCTTCCTTTATTTTCTTCCCTCTGCTGTTAGTAAACTTACTGCTCACAACTCTCCCTCCTTTCTGATCTCCTGTCTCATAGTATGAACTCTCTTCAGCTTCTGTTCTCTGGTGTCCTTCCCCTCTCAGAGCCGTCTGTCCTGCGGGGGGCGCTGTGCGGTCACACTGACTCAGTATGGGGTCTGGTGTACAGCTCCATCCACCACCGCCTCCTCTCCTGCTCAGGGGACGGTACGGTGCGTCTGTGGGACGCTGCTGGCATCTCCCCTGCCCTCGCTGTCTTCAATGAGAAAGGAGGTATGAACACAAGATGACATCATCCTTTATTCTCCTGTATGGACACTGACAGGAGATGACATCATCCTTTATTATCCTGTATGGACACTGACAGGAGATGACATCATCCTTTATTCTCCTGTATGGACACTGACAGGAGATGACATCATCCTTTATTCTCCTGTATGGACACTGACAGGAGATGACATCATCCTTTATTCTCCTGTATGGACACTGACAGGAGATGACATCATCCTTTATTCTCCTGTATGGACACTGACAGGAGATGACATCATCCTTTATTATCCTGTATGGACACTGACAGGAGATGACATCATCCTTTATTATCCTGTATGGACACTGACAGGAGATGACATCATTTTTTATTTGTCCTTCAGTGGGTGTTACTACAGTTAGTCACAGCAAGGTGCATTAACTCAAGGAGTACATTGACATGTATTCATCCAGTAGATGCTTTTATCCAAAGCGACTTCCAAGAAAGAGTTTTACTCTCTTTACTAAGAGCATCAGTCACTGATCATAACAAAGAGAACCTGCAAAGCATTGTGGGTTTTTGGGACCGGACGCTCTTGAGCAGTGGGACCACCAGACGATTTTAACAGTTTAAAATATTAAAATACAAGATGTAATAAGAATCTAAGAGGAATAGAAAAATACAAATAAATAAAGTGAGAATTAGTGCTGCTATGGATGAGTAATGAGTGGCAGACAATCAGATATTGTGCATGATAAAATACAGCCTGTCCTGTGTCCTGGCTTGTGTTCTGTGTCCCAAACAACAGATCATGAGCAGTAGCTTTTGTATTTAAGGACATTTGAGGACACATTTTTCTCTCTTCTCTCTTAATTTAGTAAATGTTTTTGTCCAATGCTTTCAGAGCTGGGCATCCCAACCTCAGCTGACTTGGTGAGCAGTGAGCCTGCCCAGATGGTGACCTCCTTCAGCTCGGGAGAGATCGGACTCTTCAACATGGAAACACGACAACTGCTACTCAAGCTGGAGTCAAACAGAGAGTCAGGTAAACCAGTCTGGCACCAACCAAGAGTGTTCTGAATGAAGGTCTGCCATTGATTTAGCTTTGACCGCTGTTCTTAAGGTTATAGTGTAACCTGAACCTCAACCATAACACGGCTTTTGTTATGGATTGTTTGTCTTATTGTGTAATTCACATGAGTAAAATCCAGTTTGTCTTCTGGTCTCCACACTTGCATAGGACCCCCATGCAAAATCAACAAAGTGCTGAGTCATCCCACTCTGCCCATCACCATCACTGCACAGGACGATCGCCACATTCAGTTCTTTGATAATAACACAGGTCAGAACTGCCACTTTGGTACTTCAGCTGCTGTGTTGCTCTTTGCTTGTTTGCTCTGCTTTGATCAGGGGAAATGTTTTTATTCTAACACATTTCTAGATCAATAATAAAATACAAGTTTAATAAAATGTATCTTCTCTTTTTGTATTTCTATCCCAGGGAAACAGATTCACTCCATGGTGGCTCATCTGGATGCAGTCACCAGTTTAGCTGTGGATCCTAATGGATTATACCTCATGTCTGGCAGTAAGTCATTACCAAGTTAGAATTACTGCTTCGTTTTCTCTCCTGGCTTTGGTTTGTGTTCATGGTGAAATAATCCACCATCTTGTCTTTCCAATGTGGAAGTAGAGGGAGACCATGATAACAGCTCATTACATTCACTGGTCATATTACAAAAGAGAGCAGTAAGGATCAAGGTTGGACTTGGAGAATGTAATAGTATTAAATCAGTCTAAATTGTTAGAAATCCATAGCATTTTGGAATATTACAGTTCCAATTTTAGTCAAGGCATTCAATAAGCTGTTACCATGTAACATATAGAAGTACTTTACTGGTAGAGAGACGCCTCGTAGTCTGAGAGGATATCAAAACTTTACAGAAGGTGAGAACCACCTTTTTTGTGACACCAGTTTTGTGTGTCTGTATGTGGAGTGAAGCTGTGAAACCATCTGGATCCCAAACACAAGAAGTGTTCAAATATTCACAGATTTAAGAGACTCCAAAAACAGCTGGTCTGGTTGTGTTACATCATGTTAAAACACCCACATCCTCCTTCCTGCTCCAGGTCATGACTGCTCCATCCGCTTGTGGAATATGGAGAGTAAGACGTGCATCCAGGAGTTCACTGCCCACCGCAAGAAGTTCGACGAGTCCATTCATGATGTGGCGTTCCACCCCACCAAGTGCTACATTGGCAGCGCTGGAGCCGACGCACTAGCCAAGGTCTTTATATGACCCAGACTCACACCTGAATCTGTCTGGAAGGACCAAATATGGACGTGTCTTAAAAGAGGGAGAAGAAACTGATGGAGTCTGGAAACATGATGTGAGGATAAAGTACCTGGATCTGGATAAGTAGATAGATAAAGAGAGAGAGAGGATATACAGTGGGTATGGAAAGTATTCAGTTCACTCTTTGTTTCTTTGGAGCCATTTGCAAAAATGAAAAAAGTTCATTTCATTTCTCCTTAATGTACACTCAGCACCCCATCTTGACTGAAAAAACTGAAATGTTTTGTGTCATTTATTAAAAAAGAACAGCTGATATCACATGATCATAAGTATTCAGACCCTTTGCTCAGTATTGAGTAGAAGCAGCATGTTGATCTCGTACAGCCGTCAGTCTTCTTAGGAATGATGCTACAAGTCTTTCACACCTGGACTTCCTCTGTCACTCTTCCTTGCAGATCCTCTCCAGTTCCATCAGGTTGGATGGTGAATGTTGGTGGACGGCCATTTTCAGGTCTCTCCAGAGATGCTCAGTTGTGTTTAGGTCAGGGCTCAAGAATGGTCACAGAGTTGATTCTCATTAGCTCTGACATGCTGTAAGGTCTTTTAATGACGTGAAGGAGCAGAACCATCTCAAGGAGGATCAGAAGAAATGGACAACATCTGAGTTCAATATGAGAGTCACAGCAAAGGGTCTGAATACTTATGAACATGTGATATTTCAGTTTTTCTTTTTTTATAAATGTGCACAAATGTATTAATTTCTGTAATATTTTTTTGTCAAGATTGGGTGCTGAGTGTACGTTAATGAGGAATAAAATTGAGGTTGGCTCAATAAAACAGAGAGTGAAAAAATTGTAAGGGGTCTGACTCCTTTCCATACCCACTGTAGTATGATACCCCACACCCCCTAGCTACCCCACACCCCCTAGCTACCCCCACCCCCTAGCTACCCCCCACCCCCTAGCTACCCCCACCCCCTAGCTACCCCACACCCCCTAGCTACCCCACACCCCCTAGCTACCCCCACCCCCTAGCTACCCCACACCCCCTAGCTACCCCCACCCCCTAGCTACCCCACACCCCCTAGCTACCCCCACCCCCTAGCTACCCCCACCCCCTAGCTACCCCACACCCCCTAGCTACCCCACACCCCCTAGCTACCCCCACCCCCTAGCTACCCCACACCCCCTAGCTACCCCCACCCCCTAGCTACCCCACACCCCCTAGCTACCCCCACCCCCTAGCTACCCCCACCCCCTAGCTACCCCACACCCCCTAGCTACCCCACACCCCCTTGCTACCCCAGGCGGGCCTGGGTTTTACCCCCAAACCTGTGGAACACCCCCACAGTGATGTACCACATGGAAGCTTTCCTTCTCACAGGCTCTCAAGCAAGACTTACGAGGATTCTTGGGGTTTGTGTCTCAACAGACACAGACTAAGTTTCCTGCAGCCTCTCGTGCCCCGTGCCCTCTTACTGCCCCCCCCCCCCACACCCCCACCACCACCACCTTACCCTTAAGACTGCCTGTGTCTTAGTTGTCATTTGAGATATTTCATGAAAATGTGCCTTTTACTTCAGAATAGTGTTGTTATTAAGATTTACTCATAGATCCAAGTTCCACTGCAATGGGAGGAGACAGAGCCTGTACCACACCTTAACAATCTAATTAAAGTCATGGATAACAAGTTTGGAAAATAATATTGGCTATACTAAAGAGCATGATCAGGGTTATTTCATTGTAGGACAACAGTAAAAAATACAATAATAATCTTATCAAATGAAAAGGGGGAAAAGTGATTAGAAAAGGGTGTTTTTTTCTGAGTTACCATTTAGATGTATTTCTCTTTTTTCATGACCTCAACACGTAGTTTACCTGTCTGAGGGTTCCTAATTCCAACATGGAAGTCTGTTACTTTACATTTGTTAAGTTTTAAGGAAGCGAACTGTTCTTGTGTCGAAGCTTTAAACAATTCTGCTACATGTGTCGACATGCAAGTTGTCTTCACTCACCAAAAATTCAAGAAAAAGCAAGTTGTTGTAGCAAAACCTTGTTCAGGGTGGGGGCCATTCTGGAACCACATTCAGCTTCCAATGGATGTAAATGCTTTTCTTTATCACTGCATTTCTCCCAGGTACAAGTGCATTTGTAATGTTTTGATGTTTAAGTAAATAAGACAGAAACTTTGTGACATGTTACCAATATTGTAATGTACTGTACCAACTAAAGTAGACGTAAATTCTAACAGGATTTGTTGTCATGTAACTCTAGACCAATCACTCTATTTTTGCGATTTCGGCACGATTGATCAATGTGGTTTGACAGTTTGAAACACAGTTTGAAATAATGCTGCTTTTGTGGTCTATTCATAGCTTAAACTTAAGACAAACTACAAAAACTTGACACATGTTTTTGAAGTGATACCTTCTCAATAATTGTATTTTTACTTAGACAAATATATATATATTTATTTGTAATTGTTTTGTGTCATTTAAGCCAAAATAATTAACCAATATTTTTTTTTCTATGATGACAAAATGCTTACCCCCCCCCATCTGATGGCTTTGTAAATAAACGAGCGCTCCAGGCTAATGTTGCAATGTTAGCCACTTGGTTTAGACCAGCAAATCAGCACCTTCATTTTGGTTGTTAGTCCAGAATATGAAGATGTCTTATAGCTTATTTACTGCATTACTGAGCTTCTAAGTCTGCTAACTGCACACAAAGCTTCACTCCAAGTCTGTTTAATATGCTTTATGTAATAACTGGTTGAAAATGCCTATTTTGTGGAATTATTTTGATTAATTAATAGTTTTTTATTTACTTAACTATAAATGCTTCGTGACAAAGGTAATTCCTTGTGAAATACAGGTAGATATTTTTTAATGAATATTTTGTTTTACTTGAAAATGTATTCAGTGAGAATTCTTTAACTTTTTGTTGTTGTGGGAATGGATAATAGTTAAGTCTTATCAAAGTGAATGCCTTCATTGTTGAGAACTAAAAGGGAGGATGTTTTTTGTTGTTTCAGTTTGCAGTAAAACAAAAGTGCATCTATACAATGAGAACATGTTCAAGTCTTCTGGGATGTTTGGTTGGGAATTTGGTGCACTTATGTAATACAATAATATTTTCTTCTTTTTACTTTGGTGTCAGGTAGTTTTAGACCCTGTAAAGGAGCGCAAACAAAAGATGTACAGTTTTAAGGTATTAAAAGATCTATTTATTAAAACAGTTTACGTATATTGAGTGGCAAGACAACAGTGATGTGAAATGGAGTCAGTATGGTGTCTGTCGTAATACACAGTCTCATCACAACACTAAGGTATGATGAAAGGGGCAGAATGCACAAGAGTCAGGTCAGCTGTTGGCTCATATTTCCTTTGGCATCATTTGAATGACAATTCATGAAGCGTGTTTGGCTTCAAATACAAAATCCTTTTTTGAGGAACACATTCAGCATAGATTTTCACTACAGCCTGTTGTTTATTTCCAAAGGTATAATGGAAATGACCTTCTGCCATTTGTTTCTATGCTTTAAGCTTCAGAACAGTCTCTTGAGTCACCAGGATTTGAATCCCAAGAAACTGACCTGCAGTGAATATAAGCACTACAGTATGTAGAAACCTGAACAACTGTAACAAAGGACTAGGCCTTGTCTAGTTTGCCTGTAATTTAAAGTATTTTCCCTTTGAACTTTTAAGTTCTACAAATAAATCATACGAATTTGATATGTCAGTTCTACTGTACAAACAGGAAATATAACTATTGTTCTTCTAGTCTTCTTTTTCATTATGTATTCTCTTTTTCTGAGATTGGACTGTGACAGATTTATCAATAACAACAATAAAGATGTTGTATATCATCATTCTGATGTGTTGAGCCTTGACTCACTTGAACACTAACTCTGCTTATCTTGAATTGAAAAGTTGATTAGACTTTTACATTCCAAAAGATGGGTTGGATTTGTTTAATCTATAAAATACCCATGTGAATGCTATCATGTTAAAGGGGATGTACTGAATAAAAGGACCACTAAAAGACAAAAGAAATACAAATCATGTTACAATGTCACTTGAAAATCACTCAATACTTTGTAAAATATTCAGTGTTAATAAAGTAGTAGTGTCATGTGATGTGTCAGGTGATGTGTCAGGTCATGTGTCAGGTGATGTGTCAGGTGATGTGTCAGGTGATGTGTCAGGTGATGTGTCAGGTGATGTATCATGTGATGTGTCAGGTGATGTGTTATGTGATGACATGATGAAACTAAACAAAGTTTATGACCATCCAAAATGAGTGGGGTTGCTGGACCAAGTAAGAAGACAATTATGTATCACTTTCATACAGAATGGGAAATTGACTGCTTTATGAAACACATTCGCTCCACCAGGTGGCAAACAACGTCTTGCAGGACAAACCAGCTTAATACAGACAAGGAGAAGAAGTTCCCAGCCCAACACATCACCTCACATGAAAGACAGGAGAGAGAAGGGGAATACTCAACCCAAAAAAATGTGAGTTCTTAACCTGTTTCATTTCAACAACACAGGCCTGCAGTCTGTTCATATCAAACATGACTTTAGTTCCCTCCCTTTTTTTAATTCGCCATACAAGTTACATAGGGGGGCTCCATGCTGCAATATTTAGCAGAGGAAAATGTGCTTTTTCTGGTCACCCACAAGGGGGCAGCACATTGTCATTTGGTCAGAAACAAGCGTGTGCTGGATTTGATTGGTTTGAGAATGACATAATCAGCTAAATAGGCACCATATGATGTGCTTTTTATTAATCTGGAGCTTCTGTCATTGTGAATAAGGATTCTCTTGTGCTCTATGGTCACATAAACAAATCTGAAACATGAAACAAATGTTTAAAAAAAATGATTGAATATCAAGTTAGCTGTTATTTACTTTTGCCCTGGTTTGTTCTCTGATCATTCAAATCAAGAGACTGACTAACTGAACAATCTGCTAAATAAATGTAAATTAACATTGTGAGAAAGGTGCCATGATCGTACCCAGTCCAGTAGATTATCTGTAACTCATGAACACGTTTGAGATCCTTTCTTCTGTCTGATGTGTTCAGTTGCTCTTTTCTGTTCTGGGGGTTTAAAGTGTTACTTCAGACCACAATCTGTTACAGAATCATCACTATGAAAACACACTAAATAAAGACCCTTAACATTATAAACCAGTCCAGCAGACAAAGAATCATCTCAAAAATATAAATATATTTCAATTGGTAAAGGAAATGTATTATTCATGTAGGTCAGTTACATGTAGGTCCATTAATAAATATTAATTAAAGTCGTATTCTCATTTGCTTCTGAGTGTCAGGAATCAGAACAGATCATGACCAAAGATTTCAGTTACGTGGCTCCATGGTCCTGAAAATAAGAATCTAGTTAGGTTAGTGAAATTCAAATCATGAAAGAAACTATTAGGAAGAATTATATCAGATTTTTCACTACAGTATTGTTGTGTTGTATTCGGATTTAATGAACAAAAGTTAAATAGATACAGTTTACATGAAGTCTGATAATTAGGGTTAGGGTTACTCTCTTCTCTCTCTACTTTTTTCTTCCTACTGATTAAACATGACAGCCAACTTGGGTTGTAGAGGCTGGGTTGAAGAGGCTGGGTTGAAGAGGCTGAGTTGAAGAGGCTGGGTTGAAGAGGCTGGGTTGTAGAGGCTGGGATGTAGAGGCTGGGTTGTAGAGGCTGGGTTGTAGAGGCTGGGATGTAGAGGCTGGGATGTAGAGGCTGGGTTGTAGAGGCTGGGTTGTAGAGGCTGGGTTGTAGAGGCTGGGATGTAGAGGCTGGGTTGTAGAGGCTGGGATGTAGAGGCTGGGATGTAGAGGCTGGGTTGTAGAGGCTGGGTTGTAGAGGCTGGGTTGTAGAGGCTGGGATGTAGAGGCTGGGTTGTAGAGGCTGGGTTGTAGAGGCTGGGATGTAGAGGCTGGGATGTAGAGGCTGGGATGTAGAGGCTGGGTTGACAAGCCAAAGAACAGTTAGTTGACTTGACGTGTGGCAGAGGCGGGATGTGGGCGTGGTCACAGGCAGAGGCGGGGTGTGGGCGTGGTCACAGGCAGAGGCGGGATGTGGGCGTGGTCACAGGCAGAGGCGGGGTGTGGGCGTGGTCACAGGCAGAGGCGGGATGTGGGCGTGGTCACAGGTGCTCCAGTCCATCATGACTAAAGTGGGACGTTCTGACACTTGAACAAAGCTAAGCTGGCGCCTGGTGACGTCCTCTGTCTCTCAGATGGACACATGATGTCAAAACCCTTTTTGAGTCTCTTTGTTCCATTTCTGTCTCCTCGGTCATCTCCAGTCTTTTTCCTGTTATATTCTCTCTCTTTTAATGTGTGTCGTACGTGTTCTAAAATAAGAAACGAGCATAAAGGTTTACGGTGCATTTGAAGTATCTACGTAATCATGATTCCTCTGAGTCTATCTTGTCTCACAGTCAAGACTTTCTAGGTTCAATTTTGAAATATTAAATGGATTAATGGTGTTTTGAACAACGCCAATATGGGGAGACCAATGATCTCTGATACATTTACTAGGAAGTCCTTTTAGATCTGAAAGTGGCGACCTTCTACATTCCAGCTCCCATCCATCAGGAAGACCATGCTTTCAGATCAGGAAGACCATGCTTTCAGATCAGGAAGACCATGCTTTCAGATCAGGAAGACCATGCTTTCAGATCAGGAAGACCATGCTTTCAGATCAGGAAGACCATGCTTTCAGATCAGGAAGACCATGCTTTCAGATCAGGAAGACCATGCTTTCAGATCAGGAAGACCATGCTTTCAGATCAGGAAGACCATGCTTTCAGATCAGGAAGACCATGCTTTCAGATCAGGAAGACCATGCTTTCAGATCAGGAAGACCATGCTTTTAGCCCATGACTGAATTGAGGGACAGTAAATTTACAACAGGTCTGCCAAGCTTAAGAATTTGTGAGAGACATTTTTCATGTCAAACATGAATATAGGACAGTTCAAAGTTCTGTATGAAGTCTAACCCAAGCAACTACAGTTTCAAACAGAAAAGAAAGCTTCAGGACACACATATACAAAAAACATTTACTAATGTAATTGTGTCCACCTTCTGTAAAGATGTTTTAGTAAGACACGTTGTTGTTTTTGATGAATTACAGTATGAAAAACCAACTTGTCTAATTTAGTACCACAGACAAACTTGGCAGAGGGCAAAGGAAACACAATATGAGCAGAATAAGTCAAAAGTATTGATCTAAAGTATCTAAACACTTGCTATTTCATTAACTACCTAACTCCACGTGTTAATAACAATGAATGCATTAAGTATTTATCTTTTGGAAGTGCATACAGAGAAAGCAACACAAACTGGAATGATAATTGGCAGTTTATAAAAGCATTTACAACAGCACAGGATAAAGCAGTTTACTCCCCATTAAAGAAAAGGCATTTCAGGGATTCTGTTCCCCTCAAATTCTTACTTGTTTTGTGTAACTTCTTTACTTCAGTGAATTACAATGTCTGTAAGTCATGCAAATATCTATTTGCCTTCTATCTTTTCATTGAAATATACACAAACAATCAATGTTGTTTGAGACTAAATCTATCATATGTGAAAGTCATCTTTAAGGTTTTCCATAATCATCAGAGTTCAGGAGGATTCTTTTTCCGGGTCAAACAGATCCAGGATCACGTTTAACAACTTGTAAAATCACCTGTTTGCTTGCAATTACAACTTTAATTGAACAGAACAGATCATCCATTATTAAAAATAATCATTTGAAAACCAATTGTATTAAATATTGTCTATAGAACTGAGGTTAACTGCTACAGAGTTCTTCTCTAAGACCTCTAAACTGCCTGTCCAAGCAATTCCATTCTTGTATGTAAAGTCTGTCTCCAGTTTAGATAATTCATTTGTTGTAAACTATATTAAACTATATTAGCCTATAATAAATCAGGACTCTAAATTAAGTGTCCAGCCCAAATAAAGGTTATTTTTGATTGAGTAGAATTGTGTGGAAATCTTTTAAAAAAAACATTTGAATTCACAATGATTTGCACAGATTATAAGGACAAATACATCAAATCAATCGCAAATATAAGCAGTAAATACAAAAATATCCTTTACATAATACTCTGTCATTTCAAATAGCCTTTCATGTGAAATGTATTATTTATAAAACATCCTAAAATACAATAAGTCTGATGTTTTTACAGCCGATCACATTCAAACTCTGGTCCCTCAGAAGGCAGAGGCATTTCAATATAGAACACTTCCTTGTTGACTGGTGGAGGAGGTGTGGCAGGGGGGCTACACACCCCAGAATCTGGGCTTGGAGCTGGGAGGGGTTTGTCTCCAGGTGCATACTTATCCTTCTTACGGCACACAGGTACCTTCTGTGCATGTCCTCCAACCCAGAGACGAGCAGGCACAGCTGCTTCAGCCTTGGGATTGAACCGTTTCAGCTTGACGGTGTCCTTGCCCTCTCTAGTGCACGGCAGCAGGATGCTAACATCCTTGCGGAACTTAGAGCTCAGCCCAAAGTAGATGAGAGGATTGTAAAAACTAGCTGACTTGGCAAACAGCCGTGTGAAGATGCTGGTGAGGCTGGGGACATGGAAGCCCCATGCAGACCACATGGAGACCACTGCATAAGGAGACCAGGCCAAGATGAAAGCTGTGCAGATCACTATGGACACCTGGAGGATTTAGAAAACCTTCGTTTGTTTTAGAGGATCATATTCAAAAAGATGAATTTCACCCTATTCATTTTATACATGATTAGTTAGTATATTGTGGCATCCCTGACTAAAATTAAGCTTATTTTGTGGTCAAAATCCACTGAGCCACTGAAGTGTAATGAATAACTAGAGTGAATCTAGGTTTAAGGTCAAAGGTGATGACTTCTACTCACAATAGTGACATCTCTTTCGATCTTCTTCTGTCTGTCAGTCAGGTCTCCTTCAGCAGACAGAGCGTTACCACGCTTCACTGTATTGATGATGGAAATATAGGAGAACAGCATTATGGTAACAGGGATGAAGAAGCAGGCGATGAGGATAGAGATGATGTAGGACTTGTAGACTGTGGAGTAGTTGGCCTTGGCCCAGTCTATTTCACAGGTTCCATATCCACGATCTTGAAAATAGAAAGAAGAACATTTCAAATTCTATGAAAGAAACAAGTGTGTTAATGTGGGGGTTTTCAATTCAATGTTTTCTGTATAATTTTGTACTTTTTACATTGTGAAAATTTGGGGACAAACAAATAGATGCAATACCAAGCAGTCGACAACAAATCCATTTTTTTACATCTTACCTGTATAACTCCCCCAGCCAAGAATAGGCGCTCCTGACCAGAACACAGCCCCAATCCAAATGAGAATCAGACATATTGCTACAGTTTTACTGGTAATGCAGCGAGCTATTAGAGATACACAATGAAATGAAAATGGAATTAGAACATTTTTACCACTTTTTAGTTTGAAAAACCTTTGATGAAGTAAAAGTATAACAGAACTGACCATCTCTAATCTGACCATTACATTTGAGGTGCATTAGGTAACATTGAAAGGGTTCGAGTGCGTTTGGGGGCTTTAGTTATTCTCTCACCTTTACTTGGGTGACACCCCTTGATGTATCTTGTGATACTGATGATGGTCAAAGTGTTGATGCTGCCGAGGCCAAATAATAAAGTAAAGAAACCATCCACCTGTCAAACAGCAACACAACACTTCATTATGATTAATGTATTATGACACAAGCTGATTTAACATCATCAGATATAAGCAGCCATTTGAAAAAGAACGTCAGTTCCATGTTGTGGTTAATTTGAGGATGTTTCTAATCATGCCGTCTTTGTGCACTTGGATAAATGTGTTTCATTTCATCCTACACAGTATATGTGTCATATATGTTTACAAATGTTGATTCCAAGCCTCCTGAATCAGTTCACCTGGACTAAATGGAACTCAGCCTTGAGCTGAACCTTGATCCATCATTTCCTGTCGGTGTGTTGATTCAGATTGTCAGGTTACAGAGAAAAGCTATCAGGCTATTTCCTGGCAGAGAGCCACTAATGTCCTTTCTTTTATCCTATCAGTGGATCTAAACTAGATCACCAAAGCCTCAAGCAGTGGTCACTGTCCTCCCATCACGGTCATGTTTAGGTGACTGGAAATGTTTGTGTCTTCAAAGTGTTTTAGGCAGAAAACCTTGGGCTCATGTCAGCTGTCATTCATGTACGACCTGACGGTGTCTTTACACTCACACTCCTTTACACTCACACTCCTTTACACTCACACTCCTTTACACTCACACTCCTTTACACTCACACTCCTTTACACTCACACTCCTTTACACTCACACTCCTTTACACTCACACTCCTTTACACTCACACTCCTTTACACTCACACTCCTTTACACTCACACTCCTTTACACTCACACTCATTACACTCACACTCCTTTACACTCACACTCCTTTACACTCACACTCCTTTACACTCACACTCCTTTACACTCACACTCCTTTACACTCACACTCCTTTACACAATCACCACGCCAGGGGCGCTAAATCAGGATTGAACTTGTTTTTGCTCCTCTCTGTCAAAGTGTCATCGTATTTCCTATTTCAACTAGACACTCACAGGTCAGTGAACAAGGCTGTGCCACTGGTCAGCCAGAATCAGACTTTTTACTGACATTCTGTTTTGTATAAATAACACACTTCCTCTCATATATTCTCTTATGACTGTACAGTATCATCCAATAAGCAGAATTAAGCTACTGGAAAACTACCAGTGTAGTGTGGAGTTCTTCTGACATTCAAAGAATAGGGATGCAATCATTTGGATCCCTAGTTCATGTTCCTGGTGACAGAGGTAGGAATGTTTCATGTTTTTTTCAGGCATAAAAACTAAACCCCATCTGGTAATGGATACATGGATACTCTGTAAATTAATCAGATGTATTTCAGTGTGAGTGGAGTCAGTGCAAAGACATTAATCACATGAATCCCAAGAGAGATGCAAGACACCATTAACAATATTGCTCCTTGCATTAATTACACCCTTTATCAACTGCAAACACTGGATCGTCTTCAACAAAGCCTTTATTGGCCAGTGGACGCTAAGGTGGTGGTGTTATCTGGCTTAAGATGATGGTACAATTTAGATGTTAGGTCAAACCTGTAATGTTTGCATCTTGGGGATGAATCTATCACTAACCTCACCTCTTTTACAGGATTCAACCTCATTATCACTTGAAGGCAGGAAAAAGCTACTTTTTACTGCCTAAATTATTAAACTGTCAAGACCTAAATGTTTTGTCCCCCTGCAAGCTAATAATCAAAAGATAATCTACTCTATAACTATTCTGTAACATAACATACAAGGATGCTCAGGTACTCATGTACAGTGGTTTAGAGTAACATTACTCCGCTCTGTCAAGCATGGTAGATTATGTTTACTCTGCAATAGTATCTGCTACCTCGGACATACTGTGCGGTCAAGAAATGTTGGCATGTTACTGTAGCAATCCAGAAAACATGTCCTGTATGCAAATCTAACAAGATGAGTCACTTCCTTTCAAGGCTACCAGATTTAAGAGCACATTCATAACAGCATGTAGGAATCTGTTTTTAAACATTTATGAATTGATTTTGTCAGTATTTGCAGAGACAGTAGAGGCTTAATGCAGAATGGAACATGTGTAATCCTGTTGTGCACCCTTCAAAAACATGTCCACAACTATATGAATGCATTGATAATTTAAAGTGTTCAACATATATGGACAGTTTGAGGCAACACAAACAGCTGCTGTTTCACGGGATTTCCTCAGCTCAAGTTGTACCTGGCAAGTCCAAATAGAAGAGATCAGATATCCATCATCCTTGAACACGTTGAAGATCTCGATGATCCCACGGGAGTATCCAAACACAGAAATACTGGCGTCGGATATTGCCAGGTTAAAGGTCAGGTAGTCTGTTGGCTGAAGCGAAGCTCTCTGTCTGCACAGGATGAAAATGACGATACTGTTTCCAAACCAGGACAGCCAGCCTGATGGACAGATAACAGCTGTGTGTCAGACACTCGATGCAGAACACACACACACACTCACACTCACACACACACACTCACATCTTCTGACATTACTGTGACTAAAAGCTAAACATTTAACACCAACTTCTTTTAATGCACCACAAAACCAAAATGTTTCAAATGTATCTGTGTGATTTGGGGTTGCTTGATGGATCAATGATGGATGGTTTGATGGACTCACTGTTACACTGAGAGCCAGAAACTGTTCACTTCACCCTAATGCTACCTTCACTATCACAACATGATGTGTCCTCTGTTTGTAATGGTTATTAATGATGATTTAACTATCTTAACACTGTTTTATTGTTATCAGGTGGGCAAAGTCCTATATTGTATTTAAAACCAGCCAACCCTGTATAAACCAAGCACATAATGCAAAATAATATTATGGAACCTGTTGTTCCAATAGAATCCTAGAATGGACACACATTTCAATCTTTAGAGAGAAATTATTTAAAACTAGTACAATATGATAAAAAAATACTATCGTAAACAGCACCAGGGTTTTTGACCTCGTTAGTTACTAATCTGACTGCTATCCCGTCTTCAGTGAAGAGCTTGCTAAGTACTCCACCTTACTGAAGAAAGGTTGTCCGGGTTTACTTAGAGCTTAGCTGCTAAGACGCGTTTATCCATTGAAAATGAACAAAGTACTAAAGTACATGGAAGCACCAACTTATCAAAACAGAAACTGATGTACCTACCGAGAACCAGCAGGTACACTCCTATGATGGTTTCTCCTTGGTCCGACAGTGGAGGATCTCTGTTAGAAAGACTGAAATTATTATTCCTCCAAGGAATGTTGACTTGGAATGAATCCTTCAAAGACATTTCTGTGAGATAATATCCTACAGGTGCTGTAACATGGACGAGCTGTTCAGCTCTATGTTCTGCTCTTATAACTACCTTGCCCTCTCTCTCTCTCTCTCTCTCTCTCTCTCTCTCTCTCTGTCTCTCTCTCTCTCTCTATCTCTCACTCTCTCTCCCCCCCTCTCTCTCTCACACTCTCTCTTCCTCTCTCTCTCTCTCCCTCTCTCTCTCTCTCTCTCCTCTCTCCCACTCACACACACTCTATCTCCCCTCTCATTCGTTCTCTCTCTCTTTAAATCCCTCCTATATTCTCCAGTCTGTAACCTTAACTGCTTTACTGGGTTACTGTAAAGTCCAGTAAGAACACGGAGCTGTCCAAGGTGCTGGATCACAGTCAATTCACAGAACACGATAAGACACTGTTACACACTAACACAACCCTGTGTTACACACTAACACAACACTGTGTAACACACTAACACAACACTGTGTAACACACTAAGACAATACAGTTACACACTAACACAACACAGTTACACACTAACACAACACTGTGTTACACACTAACACAACACTGTGACACACTAACACAACACTGTGACACACTAACACAACACTGTGACACACTAACACAACACTGTGTTACACACTAACTCAACACTGTGTTACACACTGACTCAACACTGTGTTACACACTGACTCAACACTGTAACACACTAACACAACACTGTGTTACACACTAACACAACACTGTTACACACAAACACGACATTGTGTGACACACTAACACAACACTGTGACACACTAACACAACACTGTGTGACATACTAACTCAACACTGTGTTACACACTAACTCAACACTGTTACACACTAACACAACACTGTGTTACACACCAACACAACACATTTACACACAAACACGACATTGTGTGACACACTAACACAACACTGTTACACACTAACTGTTACACACTAACACAACACTGTGTTACACACTAACACAACACACTGTTACACACTAACACAAGACTGTGTTACACACTAAAACAACACTGTTACACACTAACACAACACTGTGTTACACACCAACACAACACATTTACACACAAACACGACATTGTGTGACACACTAACACAACACTGTTACACACTAACTGTTACACACTAACACAACACTGTGTTACACACTAACACAACACACTGTTACACACTAACACAAGACTGTGTTACACACTAAAACAACACTGTTACACACTAACACAACACTGTGTTACACACTAACACAATACTGTTACACACTAACACAACACTGTTACACACTAACACAACACTGTTACACACTAACACAACACTGTGTTACACACTAACTGAACACTGTGTTACACACTAACACAACACTGTTACACACTAACACAACACTGTGTAACGCACTAACACAACACTGTGTAACGCACTAACACAACACTGTGTTACACACTAACTGAACACTGTGTTACACACTAACACAACACTGTTACACACTAACACAACACTGTGTAACGCACTAACACAACTCATTTCCCGAAGTTGTTGGTTAGCCAAATGCAATAGATAAGTAGAAAAAGGATAGAAAAGGTAAATGTCATCGATAGCTATGTTAAAACCAGCAGCAAAGTAACCAAACAGGAGGGTGGTACCTGGTTTACCCACATGTGACCCTGTACAACTGCAGCTCCATATCATCAACATTTTTCAAAAACGTTACACCCAAGACAACACTGAGACAACATCTAAACCATTCACATCTATGCTAAACTCTGCAATCAAAACCTAACAATCCTAAATTATCCACACTTTCAGATCAGGGTTAAACAAGGTTTTGTTTGATTACTGTTTGAAAGTTACTGTAAAAAGAGTTTAATGTCAGTTTAATGGCTGTGCAAAGCAGTGCTTTGGTGTGTAAGGTATGTTACACTGTGTTTAAGGTATGTTACACTGTGTTTAAGGTATGGTTACACTGTGTTTAAGGTATGGTTCCACTGTGTTTAAGGTATGGTTACACTGTGTTTAAGGTATGGTTCCACTGTGTTTAAGGTATAGTTCCACTGTGTTTAAGGTATGGTTCCACTGTGTTTAAGGTATGGTTCCACTGTGTTTAAGGTATAGTTACACTGTGTTTAAGGTATGGTTACACTGTGTTTAAGGTATAGTTACACTGTGTTTAAGGTATGGTTCCACTGTGTTTAAGGTATGGTTACACTGCGTTTAAGGTATGGTTACACTGCGTTTAAGGTATGTTACACTGCGTTTAAGGTATGTTACACTGTGTTTAAGGTATGGTTACACTGTGTTTAAGGTATGGTTACACTGCGTTTAAGGTATGGTTACACTGTGTTTAAGGTATGGTTACACTGTGTTTAAGGTATGGTTACACTGCGTTTAAGGTATGGTTACACTGCGTTTAAGGTATGGTTACACTGTGTTTAAGGTATGGTTACACTGTGTTTAAAGTATGGTTACACTGTGTTTAAGGTATGGTTACACTGCGTTTAAGGTATGGTTACACTGTGTTTAAGGTATGGTTACACTGCGTTTAAGGTATGGTTACACTGCGTTTAAGGTATGGTTACACTGCGTTTAAGGTATGGTTACACTGTGTTTAAGGTATGGTTACACTGTGTTTAAAGTATGGTTACACTGTGTTTAAGGTATGGTTACACTGCGTTTAAGGTATGGTTACACTGTGTTTAAGATTAGATTAGAGATTAGATTAGATGAACCTTTATTTGTCCTCCAGGAGGTGGAAATTGCAGTTCACAACAGCAGCAGGGTAAAGTACAGCACACAGAGTTGCAGGGTAATATACATAATGACAATAACATAACAATAGCAATAACAATGGCAATAGCAATAGGCGGGCACGATAAGGTCAGATATCTTAAAAAAAAAAAAAAAAATAAGAAAATAAGTAATTAAGTAGTCTGGTTAAGTAGTCCAGTGTACAAAATAGTAAGTTAAGTCGACAAGTCGACATGCAGGCAGTTATTGCAGTTGAGATACAGAATTACAGTATTTTGCAAGAGTATGATAAAAAAAAAAAAAAATAATAATAAGTTAGGTAGACATATAGACATATAGACAGTTTTGGAGAATGGAGATTTACAGCATTACAGTATTGCAAAAAGTAAGCAAGTTAAGTAGAAATATTGCACTTAGTACAGAGTATCAATATAACATGAGTATTGCACATGATTGAGGTAAGTAATAAAAGCCAAAAAATATATAATACAGATATAGATACAATAAAAGAGTAATAACAGTAATACTGCATGGTGGTGAGGTAGTGAAGGTAATAGTTATAATAATGGTAAAGGTGTAGCACATGATAGTGGCTATGGACAGCAGTATTTAGTGATTATTGTTAAACAGTCTGACAGCAGCAGGAAGGAAGGACCTGCGGAATCTCTCCTTCACACACCGAGGGTGAATCAGCCTGTTGCTGAAGCTGCTCTCCAGAGCGGACAGTGAGTCCTGCAGGGGGTGTGACTCGTGGTCCAGCATGGTTGTCAGCTTTGCCAGGACACGTCTGTCACCCACCTCCTGCACTGAGTCTAGAGGGCAGCCCAGGACTGAGCTGGACTTCTTGATGACCTTGTCCAGCTTCTTCCTTTCCCTCTCAGTGATGCCGCTGCTCCAGCAGACCACACCGTACATGATGGCAGAGGCCACCACTGAGTCATAGAAAGACTTTAGGGGTGCCCCCTGCACTCCGAAAGACCTCAGCCTCCTCAGGAAGTACAGCCGGCTCTGACCTTTCTTGTACAGTGCGTCAGTGTGGTGAGTCCAGTCCAGTTTGTGGTTCAGGTGAACACCCAGGTACTTATAGGACTCTACTCTCTCAATGTCCATTCCCTGGATGTTCACCGGTGGAGGGGGAGGTCGGTGTCTGCGGAAATCCACCACCATCTCCTTGGTCTTGCCCGCGTTGATGAGGAGGTGGTTCGGCTGACACCAGTCTACAAAGTCCTGCGTCAGTTGCTTGTACTCCGTGTCATCATCGTCACTGATCAGTCCGACGATGGCGGAGTCGTCGGAAAACTTGAGCAGGACGCAGCCCTCCGAGTTGTGTCTGAAGTCTGCAGTGTAGAGGGTGAAGAGGAAGGGCGCAAGCACCGTCCCCTGTGGGGCCCCCACACTGCAGGTCAGGAGATCAGACACACCATCCCTGGTTCTCACAAACTGGGGTCTATTTGTGAGGTAGTCCAGGGTCCAGTCGGCCAGGGGTACATCCACACCAGCCCGCACCAGCTTATCCCTCAGGAGCACTGGCTGAATGGTGTTGAACGCGCTGGAGAAGTCGAAGAAGGTAATCCTCACAGCACTGCCAGGACTCTCGAGGTGGGTGAGAGCACGATGAAGCAGGAAGATCAATGCGTCGTCCACCCCGATTCCAGGTCGGTAAGCGAACTGCAGCGGGTCCATGTCTGAGCTCACCTCAGAGCGGAGGTGGCCCAGAATCAGCCTCTCCAGTGTCTTCATCATGTGTGATGTGAGAGCCACTGGCCTGAAGCTGCTGAGGTCCTTAGCCCGCGGTGTCTTAGGCACTGGTACCAGGCAGGAGGTCTTCCAGAGCAGTGGTACCCTGCTCAGCTTAAGGCTGAGGTTGAAGACCTGCCCCATGATCCCGCACAGTTCGTCCGCGCAGGATTTCAGGAGTCTGGGACTAATTCCATCTGGACCAGCTGCTTTTCGCGCATTGATCTTTCTCAGCTCTCTCCTAACTTGGCCGGATGAGAAAACTAGGGGGGAGCACGGGGGGAGGGTGACGGGGGGTCCATGGGGTTGTGATGGGTTAGTGGAATGCATGGAATGTAGGGTGTGGCCAGGTGCAGGCAGGGCTGATGGGGGAGGGGGGCATTGACCAGGAGACAGGGCTAGAGGCAGCAGCTGGGGGGGGGCAATGGGTGGGTCGTTAAACCTATTGTAATACAGGTTCAAGTCGTTCGCCCATTGTAGATCCTTCTCAGCCTGGGGGAGGGGAGTGTTGAACCCAGAAATGGTCTTCAGGCCTCGCCAAACTTCCCTCGAGTTGTTCTGTTGAAGCTGAACCTCCATCTTTCTCCTGTATTTGGCCTTGCCCTGTTTGATCATCCTCCTCAGTTCCTTCTGCACAGTCCTGAGCTCCTCTCTGTCCCCTGACTTGAAAGCTCTCTTCTTCTCCTTCAGGAGAACCTTGATGTCAGGGGTAATCCATGGCTTGTTGTTGGCAAAGCACCGTACCTTCTTGGAGGGCACGGTGTTCTCAAAACAGAAGTTGATGTAGCCTGTGATAGTGTCAGTAATGGCATTGATGTCCTCCCCATGTGGATCGCAGAGTTCAGACCACGCCGTGGTGTCGAAGCAGTCCCTCAGAGCCTCCTCGCTCTCAGTAGTCCACCTCTTCACCACGCGCCGCTCCACAGGCTGTCTGTGCACCAAGGGTGTGTACACAGGCTGTAGGTGGACAATGTTGTGGTCAGCTCTGCCAAGGGGGGGCAGGGGGGATGCAGAAAAAGCCTCCTTGGTGTTGGCATAAAACAAGTCCAGAGTCTTATTGTTCCTGGTAGTGCAGGTGACGTACTGTGTAAAAGTTGGTAACACAGACGAGGGTGGAGCATGGTTGAAGTCTCCAGAGATGAGGAAGAGGGCCTGTGGGTGCTGTGTCTGTAGTCTGCTGGTAACTGAGAGCAGTGTGTCACAGGCAGCGTCCGCCTTAGCAGAGGGGGGAACATACACAGCTATCACTATAACCTGTGTAAACTCCCTCGGCAAGTAGAAGGGTCTCATGCTAACCGCTAGCAGTTCGATGTCCTTGCTACACATCTCCACTTTCACTGTACAGTGTCCTGGCTTGCACCATCTCTCATTAACAAACACAGCCAGGCCTCCTCCTCTCCTCTTACCACTGTCCTCCGTTCTGTCCGCCCTCAGCAGGTGAAAGTAATCCAGTGCGACTGCAGAGTCTGGGATTTGAGGGGTTAACCACGTCTCCGAGAAAACTATAATTCCACACTTTCTATACTCCCGCTGGTGTTTGATCAACGCTGCCAGCTCGTCACTCTTGTTAGGGAGCGATCTCACGTTCCCCATTATGATGGAGGGGAGAGCTGAACGCTTTGAGCATGCCTTTTTCTCTTGTACCTTCCGACCGGCTCGATTGCCTCGGCGAGTCCGTCTTCGTATTTCTGCCGGAATATGATGTACATCTCCGGGAGGGGCGGGCACGCCTTTGTTCAGCTGCAGCAGCTGATCTCTGCTGTAGGCGATACGGACAAGAGGCAGCGTGGAGCCGACACACATTGCGACACAAAAAGTAAATAAAGTCGCAGATGAGGCCGTGAAAAAGGTATGGTTACACTGCGTTTAAGGTATAGTTACACTGTGTTTAAGGTATGGTTACACTGTGTTTAAGGTATGGTTACACTGCGTTTAAGGTATGGTTACACTGTGTTTAAGGTATGGTTACACTGTGTTTAAGGTATGGTTACACTGCGTTTAAGGTATGGTTACACTGCGTTTAAGGTATGGTTACACTGTGTTTAAGGTAGGGTTACACTGCGTTTAAGGTATGGTTACACTGTGTTTAAGGTATGGTTCCACTGTGTTTAAGGTATGGTTACACTGTGTTTAAAGTATGGTTACACTGTGTTTAAGGTAGGGTTACACTGTGTTTAAGGTAGGGTTACACTGCGTTTAAGGTATGGTTACACTGTGTTTAAGGTATGGTTCCACTGTGTTTAAGGTATGGTTACACTGTGTTTAAAGTATGGTTACACTGTGTTTAAGGTATGGTTACACTGCGTTTAAGGTATGGTTACACTGTGTTTAAGGTATGGTTCCACTGTGTTTAAGGTATGGTTACACTGTGTTTAAAGTATGGTTACACTGTGTTTAAGGTATGGTTACACTGCGTTTAAGGTATAGTTACACTGTGTTTAAGGCAGTGGTTCCCAAACTGGGGGGCGCGCCCCCCTTAGGTATTGCAGGGGGGGCGCGGCAAGGTTTAGAAACAAGGGATTTGTATGTTTGTGTCAGTGTGGGGGGGCTCGAAAATATTCTAATCTTCAGAAAGGGGGGCCCTGCAGAAAAAGTTTGGGACCCACCTGTTTAAGGTATGGTTACACTGTGTTTAAAGTATGGTTACACTGTGTTTAGGTATGGTTACACTGTGTTTAAGGTAGGGTTACACTATGTTTAAGGTATGGTTACACTGTGTTTAAGGTAGGGTCACACTGTGTTTAAGGTATAGTTACACTGCGTTTAAGGTATGGTTACACTGTGTTTAAGGTACGGTTTCACTGTGTTTAAGGTATAGTTACACTGTGTTTAAGGTATGGTTACACTGCGTTTAAGGTATGGTTACACTGTGTTTAAGGTAGGGTTACACTGTGTTTAAGGTATGGTTACACTGCGTTTAAGGTATAGTTACACTGTGTTTAAGGTATGGTTACACTGTGTTTAAGGTATGGTTACACTGTGTTTAAGGTATGGTTACACTGCGTTTAAGGTATGGTTACACTGTGTTTAAGGTAGGGTTACACTGTGTTTAAGGTATGGTTACACTGCGTTTAAGGTATGGTTACACTGTGTTTAAGGTAGGGTCACACTGTGTTTAAGGTATGGTTACACTGCGTTTAAGGTATGGTTACACTGTGTTTAAGGTATGGTTACACTGTGTTTAAGGTATGGTTACACTGTGTTTAAGGTATGGTTACACTGTGTTTAAGGTATGGTTACACTGTGTTTAAGGTACGGTTTCACTGTGTTTAAGGTATAGTTACACTATGTTTAAGGTATGGTTACACTGTGTTTAAGGTATGGTTACACTGTGTTTAAGGTATAGTTACACTGTGTTTAAGGTATGGTTACACTGTGTTTAATGTATAGTTACACTGTGTTTAAGGTATGGTTACACTATGTTTAAGGTATGGTTACACTGTGTTTAAGGTATGGTTACACTGTGTTTAAGGTATGGTTACACTGTGTTTAATGTATAGTTACACTGTGTTTAAGGTATGATTACACTATGTTTAAGGTATGGTTACACTGTGTTTAAGGTATGGTTACACTGTGTTTAAGGTAGGGTTACACTGTGTTTAAGGTATGGTTACACTGTGTTTAAGGTATGGTTACACTGTGTTTAAGGTATGGTTACACTGTGTTTAATGTATAGTTACACTGTGTTTAAGGTAGGGTTACACTATGTTTAAGGTATGGTTACACTGTGTTTAAGGTATGGTTACACTGTGTTTAAGGTATGGTTACACTGTGTTTAATGTATAGTTACACTGTGTTTAAGGTATGGTTACACTGTGTTTAAGGTATGGTTACACTGTGTTTAAGGTATGGTTACACTGTGTTTAATGTATAGTTACACTGTGTTTAAGGTATGATTACACTATGTTTAAGGTATGGTTACACTTTGTTTAAGGTATGGTTACACTGTGTTTAAGGTATGGTTACACTGTGTTTAAGGTACGGTTTCACTGTGTTTAAGGTATAGTTACACTGTGTTTAAGGTATGGTTACACTGTGTTTAAGGTATGGTTACACTGTGTTTAAGGTATAGTTACACTGTGTTTAAGGTATGGTTACACTGTGTTTAATGTATAGTTACACTGTGTTTAAGGTATGGTTACACTATGTTTAAGGTATGGTTACACTGTGTTTAAGGTATGGTTACACTGTGTTTAAGGTATGGTTACACTGTGTTTAATGTATAGTTACACTGTGTTTAAGGTATGATTACACTATGTTTAAGGTATGGTTACACTGTGTTTAAGGTATGGTTACACTGTGTTTAAGGTATGGTTCCACTGTGTTTAAGGTATGGTTACACTGTGTTTAAGTTTCATGTTTTAATATTTTGGTCTAAGCATGTGTCCATAGTGTTCAAGCAATAGGCAATAAACTGTAAATTTGAGTAAAAGATCTTGGTGGAAAGGAACCATCATCTCCATTTGATCTGTTTTGTCTTCACTTCCTGTCTCCTCTACAGTCCCTTCATGCATCCAGTTTCTTTGCAGTGTTCTGTGTTCACTACTATCACCACTAATCTATGACTGTCTGGACAAAGTCTCTGAGCTTTGGCCTGAGCCAGATCTTGTTAAGGACTCTCTCCTGCAGCGTTGTGCGCAACAGCCAGTTAATTCATCTGGCATCCCTGTAGAGAAGAGACAACTCTTTATTTCATGACTGAAATAGCAGTGAACAAGGTTAATTACTGGTGTCAGTTGAAACAGAATGACGAATAAGGAAGTCCTTAGGCCAATATACAGTCATTAACCCTGATAGGAGAACAAGGACAGGATTATGGACCAGATTAGGTACATACAAGAAGGACTTGGTTGATTACAGTTTTTTTTATTGCTTAAACACTCAAATTAAAAGTACTACACTATTAGCAAAACCTTACACCCAAGAAGCAAAACATCAGCCCATATTTGCACAACTATAAGCACATTGTCAACTTCACACTGGTTGCAAAACTCTACACACAGTGATTTGCAAAACACTAAAAACACTTAACATACATACACACAAAAATCTATCATTAAGTTACTTCATTGCAATACCAAAGCACTGACTGTCAAATTACCACACTGTCCAACCAATTGGTTCAACACAGTCATCAGGTGTGCAAACACTTGTTTGCTTAATTGTAAACACACCAATCAGGTGTATAAACACCATAAAAAGCAGCAGGTGAGTTCATCGGTCTTCAAGCACAATGGAAAGAGTCAGAGAAAGAGTAAAACGAGGAGAAGAACAAGGAGGACGAGGAGGAATCAACAGAGGAAGAGGTGGAGGCCGTGCTGGAGGTAGAGGAAGACAAGAAGGTGCTCAAAGATGACCGAATCTGAAAAGTGAGATTCCTGCAACACTGTTTGACCATGTTGTCAACCAGGGCGTCAGATGGCTCAACGGGTTAAGGCGTTGGCCTCATGATCAGAACGTTGTGAGATTAAGCCCCGGCTGTGGCTATATACGACGTTGTGTCCTTGGGCCCTACTTGCCTCAGAGAGAATGTCCCTGTACTTACTGTAAATCGCTTTGGATAAAAGTGTCTGCTAAGTTCAAATGAAGTGCATTTGCTTTTGAGCGCAATTCTGAAAGGGTGAAGCTACTGTGGCATGATTATGCAGAGGTATGTATTGACTTTAGCAGTGTGATCCTAAAGTTCATTTACGTAGATGAGGCGTAAAAAGACGTTTTGTTACAGTATTATCAGTATTATCTCCATCTCAACATTTTGGGCATGTTGAGAAAGAGTGTCTTCAGTCTGCAACATTGGTCTTGTTCGGTGAATTTAGATTATATTTGTACTTTGTTCATAGTAGCCTACTCTAATCATAGGGAAGTAGAAGTGCTAAAAGTGTTTTAGGTTTATCACAGCCGAGTGTAACTCGTGCAAACAAGGTATAGTAATGTGAAGTAATGTGTGTTTCATATGGTAACAAAGTGTGGTTTTTCAAAAGAAGTGTATAGTTTTTACAAGAGTGTTTAGTTTTGCAAAGGATCTGTAGTGTTTTGCTAGTTGTGGGTGTGGTTGTGCTAATTGTGTGTAGTGTTTTGACAACACGGGCCCTGTTTTGAAAATCGTGCTTAAGTAATCAAAAAAACTGTAACAAGAAAATAAGAAAGTGGTGCGCATCTACCAACAATAGCTCCCTCTTGTGTTGAAACTAAGAAGTGCAACACTCAGGCAGAAGCTGAAGTGCTGGCCTTATTTTATTCTATTTAAACGGGCCGTAGTTTGGACCCCCCTGCTTTAGAGGGTGTTTAAGGAGGGATTCTGGAAAAACCTCAACATATCTGATTTTTATTTTAACTGTACTATCGTTTGATCTTAAGTTTTGTTTCTATGATTTTTAGTACTCATCTTGACCATGTTGTACCTGATATCCAGTATGTCCTTAAAGTTTAATTTCTTGGAGATATTTTAAGATTAGATTATTTAGATTGTTGTTCACACCCTTTAGACTACTAGAGGGTGTCAAAGGAGGAATTCTTAAACTTTTAAATATCTGACTATACCAATGTATTTGTGTATTGACACCATGTAGGGATGTCGGATTGATGGGGGAATTATACCCATACTGACAATGTTGCTACAACTGTATATCTGGATCACTCACTAATGTTAACATTTACATTTTACATTTTTACATTTACATTTCTATTTGTATTGCATGTTTAATGTAATACTAATAACACCATTTATTGAAATCACTTTAACATGTATCTAGATAAGTAGCAAATAAATTGTGTCTTTGGGACTAAGAAAGCCTGAGATGCTGATGTCAAAGGTCAAAATAACCAGTGTATTATTCCATGCAACTTCATCCCCACCCTGGAGCCCCTGCCCTGTCCTGCCCTGCCCCACCCTGTATCCAGACTTCATCCCCCCCCTGGAGCCCCTGCCCTGCCCTTCCCCACCCTGTATCCAGACTTCATCCCCCCCCTGGAGCCCCTGCCCTGCCCTGTATCCAGACTTCATCCCCCCCCTGGAGCCCCTGCCCTGTCCCACCCTGTATCCAGACTTCATCCCCCCCCTGGAGCCCCTGCCCTGTCCCACCCTGTATCCAGACTTCATCCCCCCCCTGGAGCCCCTGCCCTGTCCCACCCTGTATCCAGACTTCATCCCCACCCCCCCGGAGCCCCTGCCCTGCCCCACCCTGTATCCAGACTTCATCCCCACCCACCCCTGGAGCCCCTGCCCTGTCCCACCCTGTATCCAGACTTCCTCCCCCCCCCTGGAGCCCCTGCCCTGCCCTGTCCTGTATCCAGACTTCATCACCCCCCTGAAGCCCCTCCCCCTGAAGCCCCTCCCCTGCCCCACCCTGTATCCAGACTTCATCACCCCCCGACACACTGCACAGCACACTGCACAGCACACAGCACACTGCACAGCACACAGCACACTGCACAGCACCCTGCACAGCCCTCGCACACTGCACAGCACACTGCACAGCACCCTGCACAGCACACTGCACACTGCACAGCACACTGCACACTGCACAGCACACTGCACAGCACCCTGCACAGCACACTGCACAGTGGAGAACCCGAGCAACTCCAGGATCGGCTTAGATAAGGGACTATACAAATTCTGTTGGTAGCAACACCTTCCCGTAGGTGTCTGTCTGGTGTGGATCCAGAACCTTGCTTCTACCTGCCTCTACCTCCCTGCCTCTACCTCCCTGCCTCTACCTCCCTGCCTCTACCTCCCTGCCTCTACCTCCCTGCCTCTACCTCCCTGCCTTTACCTCCCTGCCTCTACCTCCCTGCCTCTACCTCCCTGCCTCTACCTCCCTGCCTCTACCTCCCTGCCTCTACCTCCCTGCCTTTACCTCCCTGCCTCTACCTCCCTGCCTCTACCTCCCTGCCTCTACCTCCCTGCCTCTACCTCCCTGCCTCTACCTCCCTGCCTTTACCTCCCTGCCTCTACCTCCCTGCCTCTACCTCCCTGCCTCTACCTCCCTGCCTCTACCTCCCTGCCTCTACCTCCCTGCCTCTACCTCCCTGCCTCTACCTCCCTGCCTCTACCTCCCTGCCTTTACCTCCCTGCCTCTACCTCCCTGCCTCTACCTCCCTGCCTCTACCTCCCTGCCTTTACCTCCCTGCCTCTACCTCCCTGCCTCTACCTCCCTGCCTTTACCTCCCTGCCTCTACCTCCCTGCCTCTACCTCTACCTCCCTGCCTCTACCTCCCTGCCTTTACCTCCCTGCCTCTACCTCCCTGCCTCTACCTCCCTGCCTTTACCTCCCTGCCTCTACCTCCCTGCCTCTACCTCCCTGCCTCTGCCTTCTGTGGAACTAATTCACCCCACTCACTACTGTATCCATAACATAGCTCACAAACTGGGTCACGTGTGTTTGCTACAGTTAACGGAGGTTACTTGTTTTTGCCACATACTTTTATCTCAGTTGACTGAACTGCATGTCCCACTGAACTTAAAGTTGGAAGTATTTTGCTTAACAACCCAATAGTGATTTTGACTAACAGATCTATCTGGTAATCTGAAAGCTATGGATACTAGCTGTAGATCTTAACACTAACACTAGCTCTAACTGTCTGATAAAAGCACCGTGAAGTGGTGTCAGGATTTGGAGTTTGTAGAGCTTGTAGACTAGATAGAAACTAAAAGATAAAGTGTTTCGTTGCTAAACACAGTGTTTCTTCGCGCCCTAAACATCGTAACTAAGCAGCTGCCTAGTTACCGAGCTGCACGCGCGGCTTCTGTCGTAAATACTAACAACAAACATGGCGGATGGTGAGTGCTTCGTTTTTGGAAGAACAGGATTTGTTTTTGCTATATACTGAGTATTATTTTATTATATTTGTTTATTTGAACAGAGAAATCACCCCTGTAAAAATATGAATCTCACTCTAACTTAATGTGTGGTGGGAGTGTACAGGCTGAATGTTAGCTAACACTAGCCTAAAGCTAGCTAGCTAGTGCTAGCTTCCATAGCAGCTCTTTACTCTCTTATTGTTCATTCATTTGTAACTAGCTGGTTAGCTTTAGCTTCTGTGGGATCATCAATGTACCTTTAGGCAGGAGTTAGCTCTAATAGGAGTTAGCTATAGTAGCTTGCAACCCTCATTTTGTAGTTGAGTAGAAAGAGTTAGCAAACGCTTATTTCAAATGAAAAACCATTAGAGCTAGTTTAGCTAACAGCGGGTCTAGTCGGCGGCTGCAACTTAACTTCATACAAAGACTCACAACATGCTACATACAAACATGCTTCTTACAAAGATTTACAACATGCTACATACAAACATGCTTCATACAAAGACTCACAACATGCTACATATAAACATGCTTCATACAAGGACTCACAACATGCTACAGCTAGGCTAGCTACAGAGCAACCTTCAGGCAGGCCGGCAGTTATAATAACAGATAATATAGTCGGTTGTTATGCTGTTTACGTGTTGTTCTCACTAACACTGTTTCATTAACACCAAGGTGTTCTCACTAACACTGTTTCACTAACACTGTTTCACTAACACTGTTTCATTAACACTAACTACGGTGTTCTCACTAACACTGTTTCATTAACACTAACTACGGTGTTCTCACTAACACTGTTTCATTAACACTAACTAAGGTGTTCTCACTAACACTGTTTCACTAACACTGTTTCATTAACACTAACTAAGGTGTTCTCACTAACACTGTTTAAACTACTTTCCAACAGATCACACTGATGCAGATCAGTCCATGGAGGGCCATACACCTGTAAGTACACCTATACACCTGTCCATATGAATAGCATATGATAAGAAAAATGTGGGCCAAAAATATGACAAATAAAAAGCATATCATATAATCAGGGCTGTCAAGTTTGACACACAGGTGAAGCATTTGTCAGTAATCGTGTGCACTGATGAAAACAGGAAACACATGAAAAATGCTCAATCTGTGAAAGACTTTGTTCTCTCAAGTTCTTGGTGTGTCATCATGCAAGCCTCGGATAACTGCTGACACAAACATTAAGACACCTGAACTCTGATGTAGTGGTGTCTGATGTAGTGGTGTCTGATGCAGCGGCGTCTGATGCAGCGGCGTCTGATGCAGCGGCGTCTGATGTAGCGGTGTCTGATGTAGTGGTGTCTGATGTAGCGGTGTCTGATGCAGCGGTGTCTGATGCAGCGGTGTCTGATGCAGCGGCGTCTGATGCAGCGGCGTCTGATGCAGCGGCGTCTGATGTAGCGGTGTCTGATGTAGCGGTGTCTGATGTAGTGGTGTCTGATGCAGCGGCGTCTGATGCAGCGGCGTCTGATGCAGCGGCGTCTGATGCAGCGGCGTCTGATGCAGCGGCGTCTGATGCAGCGGCGTCTGATGCAGCGGCGTCTGATGCAGCGGCGTCTGATGTAGCGGTGTCAGTAGGCTGCTGCAGGGAACACTGGAGCTCTAGATGGGACAGTCATTGTTACCAGTTCTGCCTGATCTGAATGATTTGTTCCTTTTGTTTCCCATTAGGGCACTGAAAACCCTCATGCTGAATATGGTCTGACGGAAAACATTCAGGTAATGTTTAATGTCAATTCAGGTCTTTAATCCATTACAGTGAGTTTGCCTAGGAAAATTTTCATGAATCTCACATCTTTAGATGCAATTTTAGATGCAACTATTTGTCACATTGATATGTGATTAATCCATGTGTGTTGGTTTGAGTATGTATTCATAGTAATATTAATAATAATAACCAGCTTTTCCCTAAATCATTCCTACCTTGTAGAGAATAGTGGAAAACGAGAAAGCTAATGCAGAGAAGGTGTCAAAGCAGAAGGTGGACCTGCAGTCTCTCCCTACGAGGGCTTATCTTGATCAGACAGTTGTACCCATCCTTCTTCAAGGCCTGTCTGTACTGGCCAAGGAAAGGTATGGCAAGCACACGTCTCACTGACTTAACATCTCCAACAACACAATGTTTTCACAGACGTATGTAGTTTAAAAGCGTTACTGAACCAATGTGCACTTCTTGAATGTCCATATCCTTCCTGTCACTTTCAGACCTCCAAATCCCATCGAGTTTTTAGCAGCGTTCCTCCTGAAGAACAAATCACAGTTTGAAGACCGAAATTAATCCCCTGGATGGAATTTGGCCCATGTTTGAGTGGAGAACAGAACATAGCTATATTTCCTTCTTTGGTTGTGTTTGCTAACACAGAATTTTTTTTTTTTACTAGAATAAAAACCGTGATGCCAAGGACATTTTGGGGTCTTTGGTTGTGATTGTTTTTTTTAACTTGTAGTTTAGTGAGTAATCAGAGGCACAGACCTCACCTACATGCAAGCTGTACCAACACATAAATATGCTAAAGTTATGAGAGTTAAATAAATATTATCAAGAGTGTAAAACCATCCAGTCTATACGACCACGAGGGAAGATGTCTCAGTTAAAGCAGCAGGAAGTGAAAATGGATCCAGCATTACAACCCCAATTTACTGTATTATAATTATTATTATTTGAAACCCAACAAATCATGATCAGTAAACGCAGAATTCCCTAAAGCACCTTTAGAGGTTGTGTGTCAGCAAGGACCTGAACATTATTCCAGTAGAGATGCTCAAGAACTTGCCTTGCATGGCAAAATACACACACACTTTTACTCCTTCAGAATTTATTACACATGACAATAAAAACAGTACATTAAATTAGCAACAAACAAAAAAATAACAAAGGACCAAAGTACATTTTCTAACAATTAGCTTGGATATCAAATGTTACACCTTTCATTATATTCTATAAAATATATATTCTTCGATATAAAGCCTACACATACTCCCAAAGACTGAAAGCATTTCGTTCAGGCAACCATCACACTGGAGTTTAAAGCTACTGATGGCCACAGAATTAGTTTTCAATGAATGCTGTTTGTATAGTCCAATGTTTTTGGAGCATGATCTACCAGTCCGTAGCAGCATTTAACAAAATGTAGGATTGTAGGAAGTAAGTTTTCTTTCATGGTTTCAGAGGACAAGGCCCACCTTTGGCACTCCACTTCATGGGGGTCAAAGACTGACTTAATTAAGCAACATATTGTTTAAATGCATGGTTGATTTAGGTGTCGTAAAAAGACATGTTAGAGTGGATATAATTCCATAAAAAAATGTACAACTCAGTAAAGCTGATCTTGAACCACATTTACAATTTGAAGGCCACACAAAACGATCCCTGATCCTCTTCATACTCTGATTCTCACAAGACTTCATGGTTTGTTAACACATCACAGGAAAAGCAATAAATTATATGTGAATTCTCTCCCCAAATCTCTATCCAATCCATGTCTTTGCTAAAAAAAGAAAACACACGATTGGCTGAAAACAAAGTAGAGCCATAGAGAAAGTGGAGAGAAAAAAACCATCAAATTGAGAAATGGATTCTACTAGGGGTCAAATGTAGTACTGGTTAGCTGCAAGGTTGTCCATGAACGGCCGGACCAGATAGTCAGTGGAAAAGTAAAAGACCAGGCCGAAGGTGATGGAGATAGGGAGCGCAGGCAGGGCCTTCTTAAAGATGGCCAGTAGGAGGAGGGTGAGACATAATCCCTGGAGACAGAAGGATAGAGTTACCTTAAAGGCCACGGAACAAGAACCTTCCAATGGATCTACACGCATATTTGATGTCATGAGTGTTGAGTGGACCATGTACTGCCCACATGCATGAAGTAACTAAAGAAAAGTAGAAGTGAATTTACTATGAGTATGGCTACGAAACAGGCCAGGGTGGTGTTCCAGTCTCCTCCAGTGGCAGCAGCCTTCCCCACCAGCACACTGTAGAAGATGAAGTCTCCTAGTCCCAGTTTCACACCACCTGCAGAGACAGGAACATGATGTTTTATTACAATGTATAGATTTGATTTGAGGGAAAAACATTGTCCGTCCAAATCATGTATCAGTTTATGGACCCTTCCAGAAAAATGGCTGAATTGTTAGTAGACATAAATCTCAAGCACAGTAGAGGTACACACACATATATATATACACATATATTTTAAGAACTTAGCAGTTAAATGCTCTACCAATGAGCTATAATAATTCCCTCAAGTTAGGGTTGAAGATGCCTAATGACTCACGATCTTCTTCTAGATCCTCCTCTGTTGAGGACGATCTGGTCAGCCCTGAGGACACCTGAATATCTGGCTCTGCTTCATCACTGTGCGATGCAACAGCATCATTCTGGTGTGCCTCTTCATCTGTCAAACCACATGAACACAAACATTAAATGAGTGTGCATGTCAACAAAGCATAACTATCTCAAACCTTTTTTTAAATATATATTTTTGGCATTCTGTTTTTTTGAGCTAGTAGGTAGAATGACAGGAACAATAAGAATTGAAACCAAGATCCAGTGACCCATGTTGAATTACTGGCATTGTTGAAATTCGCTCTAACCTGTATCTTGACTTGCAGACTCTCTTTGTTGTGAAGGGTTTGCCATTCCAACCATCCATATCATGGCAGCTGAAAAAAGAAAACATTCAAACTGATTCTATATCAGACTCATTATTAACTCAGTTTAATTTGCACAAGCTTTTGTTGATTTCATAATAAAGAAACCGGTCACAATGAAGAATTAAGCTATATCTTAAGACTTATCTGCTTGCACATTTTGTACTGTGGCTTAAGGTTAGTCCTCACATGAGTATATAAGAGCAGGGAAGATAGGCTCATTTCTCTCTTGTGCCGTCTCCACAAGCATCCTCAAAGGGCCTTTGGGGGATAGAACAGCAACCAAGTCTGCAAACAAGATGTAGAACAAAGAAAAACATGGCGTCACATTACAGTATGTCCGTTGTTTTAACAACATGGATGAACCGACAGTTTTCAGTCATATTTTGGTTGTAACTATAATAGACCCTCTCGGCCTACCGTAGATAGAAATGGCCCCCAGGATGACCCAGGCAGACCATTCCGGCAGGTACTTGATGAAGACGAGGGCCATGAGGGCGCTGATGACTATGAGGTAGGCCTGCTGGAGCTGCAGTGGCCCCTTCCAGTGGATACAGATCATTCCCACAGCCCCAAAGTTCCAGATGATAATGCCCACTGTGGGGTAATCCATGGCTATGTTGTACGTCTTGAACACCTCCCTGAAAATATCGGATCAAAGTGAAATAACTGATTTGGAGTTTTGGATGAGATGGATAGTTAAGCTCTTCTGTCATGATACAAACTGTCAAATAGATCTTATTTTTTCACTTCTCTTTTTCAGAATCTCTAGCCAACTCAGCTAACCCGTCACAACAGAAAGACTCGGTAAGATATGAGAATCCCTGAAATTGTCTCTTCATTCAAAGCGGTTTTCTTCAGGAACCTCTAGATCCCAATGTGTGTAACTGACTGTAGAGTACATCCTGTTTAGACTAATGCCAGGACAGGAAGTACTCTTTTTTTTGTTTTTGGTCATAGAACTAACTCAAACTTGCCTTCTATGAAGTCATTTTGAAATGAAATATCCAGCGATCCAAAGTGTGTCAGGGTGATAACCGACACTGTCGGCATTGTAGAGCAAAGCAGGCTGGGTAGGTCAAGTTTGTCTGAACCTATCGGGTAATAACTGATCTGACAATGTACACGAGCATACACACACCCTCCCCTTTCCTCTCATTCACAACACCTTTATAGTTTTACAATCCCATCTTCCTTTACTTGCATCTCTTTCTCTACTCCCTCAAGAGTAAGTTCTCAAAATGTCTCTCCATCTCAGCACTTATATAACTGGATTTATGGCTAAACTAAAAGAGCCAAGGACCAGACAGAACACTTACCCCAGGTACATGTAACTGAACCAAAACAGCAACATTAAAGAGGATAAGATGAGCCATCCATGTATGAACTAGAACACAACAGGAGAGGAAACACATGAGCAGAAATGGGTTTAAACAAGTGTACACACATGTACTCTGATCCTTAACACAGTTCTCTACACACACACCTCCGATCCTAATCCAAGCAGCCATTTTAATAACTGTAGTCTACTTCGAACAAATGTATTTCAAAGGACATATTTGTACAACTAACACTGATTTTTAGGTGAATAAAACGTTGGTGTTGTTTATCCTGTGTGTGATTTGTGTTGAAGACATTGTACCTTTGCTATACTGTCTCACCTTGTAACAACGATACTTGTAGAGGACCACCAGGAAGATGGTCATGACCACAATGACACTGATCATGATGATAGTGTTCAACACTGAGTTTAAGAGTCTCTGTCCTACGGAGGTCGTGTCCTCAGTGAAAGGTGTGTAGATCCTGTGGGTTAAAGTTCAATCTATTAAAATGTCATCAGAATATCTCTGTGTATTTACTCTTTAAAGCAAAGTATGTTATACTGTGAAAGTACACAAGCAAGCCCTTATTATGTCTCCCTCCTTTTCCTTCAGAAAACAAGCTATCATTGCGGCACATGAATAAGGTTTTGCATAATCTATCGGATTTCTTTGCGTAGGTACAGTAGACTACTTTCACTTTAAGGCAAAACTAAACTTCAGGAGTGCCTTCGAACTTCCCCACAGGTTAGGTCAAGACAAGTCAGAGAGTCAAGTTAACGACGCCACCTACAGCTGTTGGCCGTTCTTCTCTGTGTAGAAGCTGACTGACTTGATGGTGGCCACCACCACCACCATGCAGAGGGTGACAGGGACAAACAGCATGATGACATGCTTGGCTCCATACTTGAGGGTTAGCTCTTCATCCTCCATGTCGGGCTCCCTGTCCACTGTGCTTCGATCGGCCCCGGGATGCTCCCTACTGGGGACCGGGGCCACACCAGGATCCTGCCAAGGAATACGGTCACGATAGCTGGTTAGTGTTACGGTGTACGGTAGACATCATGTTCACAATACAATTTAAGGCACCATGACAAATACTGTTAATTCATGTTTTGGTGAGTTGAGATTGATCAGTTTCTACAGTGTATTAGACTCTTACTCTTTTGGCTTCCATGTCCGAGGCTTGGTCAGGCTGGTAGGATGGTACAGGAGGGATCTCAGAAGCCACCAAAGCTGTCCTCTCATTATAGGACTCCTCTTCACTGTCCGAGGTATTCATTAATGGGAATGTTTGTCACAACTCTGCAGAAGATGCACCAACATGAGATCATCACTGTTAGAAAACAAAGTTAGCACAGGTACAAGACAGATTCAGGCGAATTCAGGGCCCTAACCCTAACTCTAGCTAGTCCAGAAGAGGATTATGTAAATAATGTAACACTCTATTTAAATCCAATCTATAGAAAACAATAACATTTGATAGATAGATGATTAATTAGATTTGATCGATCATAATTCACAGTTCGACAGTGCTGCTAACATTAACCATGCTAGCAACTACCTAGCCTGATCAATATATGTGAACACATAAATAAGCGTAATGGAGTGTTACCTTCTTAATCCTTAATTTGACGTCAATTAAACCAAAGTAAATCTTAAACTCTTCTAATCTGGAAGGATCTCCGACAAACAGCGGAATCTGGAGGAAGACTTCCGCATCAGCTGTTTGTGTCTGTCACGTGAGGATACATGTCCTGGTAGTGACGTGCCCATCACGTGACAGACGCACACCTCTATCAGCCGCCGGCATGCAGCTGCAGGGAAAGAATGATTATTCTTACCAGCCACATGCGAGTATGGATATGTTAAAGTAAAACTGTAAATGTTTACCTCATTTAGTCTAATGATTTACCAAAGCAAGACACAAACAATACAAAATCCCGTGTGAATTGCAGGGTTTAAACTCAACAGCGCTCGGTACGTTTTTATAAAAGAATAATTGACATGTGTGTGCTGCTGTTGTATTGTCGCTAGTAATACAGGTATGTTCTACCCCAGGTGTTTATTGTTTGCCACTGTTTTTCCCAGGTTTTGGTTTATTTTTGTTCTCGGGCTGTTATGTGTTCCGTTTTGCGGTTTACCTCTTGTGAGCAGTGGTTGTTGGTAACCTGGTGAATATGTCCACGGGTTGCTGTGATATTTGGTTGTGACTACATTTGCATCCCCATATTTTGTGTGTGTGTGTATTCCTTAGTTTGGGAGGTCAACCAACCCATAACCATCCTAGGTCTAATCACAGGCCCACATTACGCCCCCTGCCTTTTAGTGTTGAATATTTTTATACCATCATGAGTACCTGTTAGATTTAATACTGTGTGTAAAATAATGTTTTTGATACAACCGCTTCTGCTTTGAGTTTATGTCTAATGGACAGGACACGTGTAGGGAATCTAGCCTAGTTATAGTATCCTCAACAGAGGTCTCTCACCTCATCTGTGAGAGTGGTGTAGTCAGAAGCACCATGCCACATTTAGAACACCAACATGGGTACATGTGTATTTGTGATCATGTAACCAGTTATCAATCACTGCTGGTTGTGTCATTGATTTGTTTCCAACTATGCGATGTATACAATGGAAGACATGCCTATACAATCCTTGTGATTCTATTTATGGAAACCATTTCTAAATAAAAACGCATCAACAGGTACAAATAATGTCTTCGTACAACCACCAACACCTTCTAAGCCTCTGAAGTGCTCTAAATACATAAATCGCAGCAAAAACATTCTGGTTAAATGGTCAAAGGGCCAAACGGTCGAATTTCATAATATGATTTTTATTTTTGGATTTATATATTCCAATAATTTAACATTTAACCGAAAACACAGAATAAACACAAACATAACCAAAAAATGCATAGGCTGAAGCTATAGCTTATTTAAATCATGTAAAATATGAATGTTCATCTGTTCTGTGAGAGGAAGAGGAAAGTGGAAGCCTGTTAAACAGGAGCTTTAAAGCCAATAAGCACTGCCTGGACAATACATTCTGCTGTGTGAGATTGAATAATAATGCATTTCTTTATTTCAGAACTGAATTTCAACAGTTTTCATGTATTTGAGGACTTAAATTACATTATAAATACACAAAAAACGGAATTAAGAGCATTATTATTGATCATTCTGATTCACATTATTAATCAAAAACAAAAAGATTTAAAAACAGTAAGTCGCTGTTTACAGTTTAAACATGGCTGTTTTATCATTGGCTGAGAACTACCATTTATTTTCACGGTGCAATTATTTTCTCCTTGACACTTTTCACTGCCACTTTGATGGTCATATTGAGTTTTTTCTGAATATCCCCAAAAATCTGAAAAGAGTTCATACATTCATTTTCAGTCATTGAAGAACAGTTGGGTGATCCATTCTTTAAACTGGATACACATGCATAAACGTACCTGTTCAACTAAAGTAGCGACAGTTTCATTTGTCAGCTGACCAAAGGAGATGATCTTGACTTGTGCGTGTGCTAGTGTTGACAAGGCTGAGGGAGTCATGTTAGACAAAGGGGGATGTTACAAACAAAGCACTGTTTCTAAAAAAAGAACATGAATTTGCAGTTTTCAGAGTGAGAACAATGGTAGGATCAAGTGTCAAGTTACTGTGTGTAATTAACATTAACCTTATATATACAGACATCCAGCAGTTACCAAAGCAACACAATGATGGAAATGTCCCCAAATAATTGCATATGTGTCTATGTTTTTATAAAGATCGGATTGCATTTGTATGATAATGGCCTACCTTCAAACATTGTTACAGGTGTTAGAGTTGCATTAATTGTTGTTCCGTTGAAAAATGTTGAATTTGGGGATGTAACTGACTGTGTTGTCGTAGCGATCGGTGTAGTTATGGTCAATGGATTCGCAGATGTAATTGTTGGTGAATCTGTCATGGTTGTTGGTGCTGCAGTTGTAGCGACTGCAGTTGTTGGATAATCTGTCATGGATGTTGAAGAATCTGTTGTGGTTGTTGGGGCTGGATTTGTTGGGGTTATAGTTGTAGGGGCGGTTGTTGAAAAACTTGTTGTCATGGTTGAGGCTGTAGTTGGAGATGCTGCAGTTATTGGTGGTCCACTTGATGTTGGATAATCTGTCATTGTTGTTGGTGCTGCAGTTGTAGTTGTTGAGCCTGCAGTTGTCAGAGAACCTGGTGAGGTTGTTGTTGCTGAAGTTGTAGTTTCGGATGTTTTTGAAGAACCTGTCATGGTTGTTGGGACTACAGTTGTGGTTGGAGAACTTGTGATGTTCGCTGGTCTTGCAGTTGTAGTTTTAGGGGCTGATGTTGTTGGATAATCTGCTGTGGGTGTTGGATAATCTGTTGGGGTTTTTGTGGCTGCAGTTGTAATCATTGGAGAACCTGTCAGGGTTGTCTGTGCTGCAGTTGTAGTTTTAGGGGCCGATGTTGTTGGGACTACAGTTGTTGTTGGAGAACCTGTCAAAGTTGTTGGTGCTACAGTTTTTGTTGTAGGGGCTGATGTTGTTGGAGAATCTATTGTGGGTGTTGAAGAATCTGTTGTGGTTGTTGGGGCTGCAGGTGTAGTTGTTGGTAAGCCTGTCATGGTTTCTGGGGTTGCAGTTGTGGTTGTTGGAGAACTGGTCATGGTTGTTGGGGCTGCAGTTTGTGTTGGTGAATCTATTGTGGTTGTTGGTGCTGCAGTTGTCGGGGTTATAGTTGTAGCGGCTGTTTTTAAATAACTTTTTGTGGTTGTGGCTGTAGTTGTAGGAGCTGCAGTTTTTGATGGTGAATCGTTCGTGGTTGTTGGTGCTCCAGATGATGTAGCTGGATAATCTGTTGTGGTTGTTGGGGCTGCAGTTGTAGTTGAAGAACCTGCAAAAGTTGTTGGTGCTGCAGTTGTAGTTTTAGGGGCTGATGTTGTTGAAGAATCTGTCTTGGCTGTTGGAGATGTTGAAGAACCTGTTGTGATTGTTGGGGCTGCTGTTGTTGAGGAATCTGTTGTGAGTGTTGAAGAGTCTGTTGGGGTTGTAGTTATAGGGGCTGTTTTTGTTGAATAACTTATTGTTGTGGTTGGAGCTTTAGTTGTAGAAGCTGCGGTTGTTATTGGATAATTTGTTGTGGTTCTTGGTGCTGAAGTTGTAGTTTTAGGGGCTGATGTTGAGGAATGTGATGTGAGTGTTGGAGAATCTGTTGTGATTGTTGAGGTTGTAGCTATAGGGTCGGTTGTTGTTGAAGGGAATGTTGTGGTTGGCGTAGTAGTTGTAGAAGCTGCAGTTGTTATTGGAGAATTTGTTGTGGTTGTTGGTGCTGCAGTTGTAGTTATAGGGGCTGATGTTGAGGAATGGGATGCGAGTGTTGGAGAATCTGTTGTGATTGTTGAGGTTGTAGCTATAGGGTCTGTTGTTGTTGAAGGGAATGTTGTGGTTGGCGTTGTAGAAGCTGCAGTTTTTGGTGGATAATCTGTTGTGGTTGTTGGTGCTCCAGATGATGTAGCTGGATAATCTGTTGTGATTGTTGGTGCTGCAGTTGTAGTTGGAGAACCTGTCAAAGTTGTTGGTGCTGCGGTTGTACTTTTAGGGGCTGATGTTGTTGGAGAATCTGTTGTGATTGTTGAAGAATCTGTTGAGGTTGTAGTTATAGGGGCTGTTGTTGTTGTGGTTGTTGAAGAAGTTATTGTTGTGGTTGGAGCTGTAGTTGTAGAAGCTGCTGTTGTTGAATCTGTTGTGGATGATGGAGAATCTGTTGTGGTTGTTGGGGCTACAGTTTTTGGGGTTATAGTTGTAGTGGCTGTTGTTGAAGAACTTGTTGTTATGGCTGTAGTTGTAGGAGCTGCAGTTGTTGGTGGTGAATTTCTTGTGGTTGTTAAGACTGCAGTCGTAGTTGTTGGGGCTGATGTTGTTGGATAATCTGTTGTGAGTGTTGAAGAATCCATTGTGGTTGTTGGGGCTGCTGTTAAGGAATTTGTTGTGAGTGTGGAAGAATATGTTGTGATTGATGAGGTTATAGGGGCTGTTGTTGTTGTTGAAAAAAAATTTGTAGTTGGAGTTGTAGAAGCTGCAGTTGTTGGTGGTGAATCTGTTGTGGTTGTTGGTTCTGCAGTTGTCGGGGTTATAGTTGTAGTGGCTGTCATTAAATAACTTGTTGTGGCTGTAGTTGTAGGAGCTGCAGTTTTTGATGGTGAATTGTTTGTGGTTGTTGGTGCTTCAGATGATGTAGCTGGATAATCTGTTGTGGTTGTTGGGGCTGCAGTTGTAGTTGGAGAACCTGCCAAAGTTGTTGGTGTTGCAGTTGTAGTTTTAGGGGCTGATGTTGTTGAAGAATCTGTCTTGGATGTTGAAGATTCTGTTGGGGTTGTAGTTATAGGGGCTGTTGTTGTTGAAGAGAATGTTGTGGTTGGAGCTTTAGTTGTAGAAGCTGCAGTTGTTGGTGGTGAATCTGTTGTGGTTGTTGGTGCTGCAGCTGATGTGGTTGAAGAATCTGTTATGGTTGTTGGGGCTGCAGTTGTAGTGGTTGGAGAACCTGTCATTGTTGTTGGGACTACAGTTGTTGTTGGAGAACCTGTCAAAGTTGTTGGTGCTGCAGTTTTTGTTGTAGGAGCTGATATTGTTGGAGAATCTATTGTGGGTGTTGAATAATCTGTTGTGGTTGTTGGGGCTGCAGGTGTAGTTGTTGGTAAGCCTGCCATGGTTTCTGGGGTTGCAGTTGTGGTTGTTGGAGAACTGGTCATGGTTGTTGGGGCTGCAGTTTGTGTTGGTGAATCTGTTGTGGTTGTTGGGGCTGCAGTTGTAGTTGGAGAACCTGTCAAAGTGGTTGGTGCTGCAGTTGTAGTTTTAGGGGCTGATGTTGTTGGAGAATCTGTCTTGGATGTTGAATAATCTGTTGTGATTGTTGGGGCTGCTGTTGTTGAGGAATCTGTTGTGAGTGTTGAAGAGTCTGTTGAGGTTGTAGCTATAGGGTCTGTTGTTGTTGAAGGGAATGTTGTGGTTGGCGTTGTAGAAGCTGCAGTTTTTGGTGGAGAATCTGTTGTGGTTGTTGGTGCTCCAGATGATGTAGCTGGATAATCTGTTGTGATTGTTGGTGCTGCAGTTGTAGTTGGAGAACCTGTCAAAGTTGTTGGTGCTGCAGTTGTAGTTTTAGGGGCTGATGTTGTTGGAGAATCTGTCTTGGATGTTGAAGAATCTGTTGTGATTGTTGAGGTTGTAGCTATAGGGTCTGTTGTTGTTGAAGGGAATGTTGTGGTTGGCGTTGTAGAAGCTGCAGTTTTTGGTGGATAATCTGTTGTGGTTGTTGGTGCTCCAGATGATGTAGCTGGATAATCTGTTGTGATTGTTGGTGCTGCAGTTGTAGTTGGAGAACCTGTCAAAGTTGTTGGTGCTGCGGTTGTACTTTTAGGGGCTGATGTTGTTGGAGAATCTGTCTTGGATGTTGAAGAATCTGTTGTGATTGTTGAAGAATCTGTTGAGGTTGTAGTTATAGGGGCTGTTGTTGTTGTTGTTGTGGTTGTTGAAGAAGTTATTGTTGTGGTTGGAGCTGTAGTTGTAGAAGCTGCTGTTGTTGAATCTGTTGTGGATGATGGAGAATCTGTTGTGGTTGTTGGGGCTACAGTTTTTGGGGTTATACTTGTAGTGGCTGTTGTTGAAGAACTTGTTGTTATGGCTGTAGTTGTAGGAGCTGCAGTTGTTGGTGGTGAATTTCTTGTGGTTGTTAAGACTGCAGTCGTAGTTGTTGGGGCTGATGTTGTTGGATAATCTGTTGTGAGTGTTGAATAATCCATTGTGGTTGTTGGGGCTGCTGTTAAGGAATTTGTTGTGAGTGTGGAAGAATATGTTGTGATTGATGAGGTTATAGTTATAGGGGCTGTTGTTGTTGAAGAAAATGTTGTGGTTGGAGTTGTAGAAGCTGCAGTTGTTGGTGGTGAATCGGTTGTGGTTGTTGGTGCTGCAGCTGATGTGGTTGAAGAATCCTTTGTGGGTGTTGAAGAATCTGTCATGGTTGTTGGTGCTGCAGTTGTAGCTGTAGGGGCTGATGCAGGAGAATCTGTCTTTGATGTTGAAGAATCTGTTGTGATTATTGGGGCTGCACTTGTTGTTGGAGAACCTACCATGGTTGTGGTGTGTTGAAAATGTGTTGTAAAAAAATATGTTAAATATGTAATAAAAATATGCTACCATATAGATTAAATAGCTTTTGATCTATTTTGTATTATATTCATATTTATATGTTGAACAAGAGAAAATATTCAAATCAAAAGGCATTTATAACAGAACAAGTGTTAATGTAAGTGGCCCTAACAAATATTGTGACTGATTATCCAAATGGGACAAATAATTTTATTTTTATAGCAGTCTGACTTCACTGAGTTGTGAATACTTGTGTACAATAATCTACACTATTATATTAAAGACTGTTAAAAACAATCCTTGAATGGTTGACTTTTTTCAAAAGTGGATTAATACATTTTATAGGATATAGATTTGAAAAACAAATACAATTTAGAAATCTTTTCCATTGAATTTAGTGATTTTTATTTATTTACGTGGATTTGTAATTGTATGGTAAATATAAAAAAGTAGATTTTACTTACTGGTTAATTGTGCAACACTTGTGCAGAAGACTGCTGTTAAATATACCAAAAGGAGTATGATTTTCATTTTGTACTTTAAATTAGAATAGTTCTTAAATCTTCAGTCAAAATAACAGTGATGTACGCAAAGTTTGAACAGGATTCAACTGACTACGTAGGTGAACCCGCTTATTAAGGCACCAACCAGCACTTATAGAATTGCAGTAATACCAGTAAAACCAGTTGCAAGATCTGCTGGCAAGTTAGTTATTACTATCAACTGAAGACGTTGTAGATACGACCCATCTGCTATGTCAGTGCCAGGTCAATGGAAGGTCAATGAAAGGTCAAGGAACGTCTCTCTTCATGAACAGTGACAAAGTTCAGCTGAGCTCTGGATTTAATTGTTATCGAAGAGAAAACCAGAACCAGAGCACATTACCAGACTTGGCTCTCAGTCGTGCTCTAAAGGCCGGAGGATCATCTTTATAGGGCACAAAAAAGTAAACACAGACAACGAGGCAGTAATGGTGTTACAACAGTCTATTCACAGCTTGCAGCACGTGACCATTCTAAGGGCAGTGAGAGATCAGAGGCAAAGTTGTTCCCATAATCATCACAACAGACATTCATCCATTAACATTTACATGTATTCATTTAGCCAAGAGAGAGCTTTACTAAAGAGTATTGTTAAAGCACACATGTGCTTTCTCCTGTCTGTGGACATCTATACAGCTTGAAAAATAGACACAATCAACTTTTATAAATAGCAACAAATGTAAGCACATCAACTTGTGTCCAATTTTATGTTATTCACTCATCAATAAAACAAACTTACACAGGAAATCTTCGACACACATTTAGGTTTACGTTTTAGTCATTTAGCAGACACTCTAACTAACTTACAGTAAGTAGAGGAACATTCTCCCTGAGGCAAGTAGGGTGAAGCGCCTTTCCCAAGGACACAACATCATGTTGCCTCTGCTGGGAATCGAGTTCACAGTCACTTGATCACTAGCCCAATGCCCTAACCACTTAGCCACCTGTTTCCGCACACGAGAAAACTTAAATTACCACTCTACTGTAATGTGTCTTTGTATATAAGTCAAAACTAATACAATACTAACAAATCACATCTCTTTTTATTCTGAAAAGACAGCATTCTGGGGGCATTCTTACCTGTCAGTCACTTTTCTTTATATCTTAACAGGGTTAGTGTTGTCAGAGTGAATGATACAGCTGTTCTACATCCTGTACCTAGTAATAGCTCTACTTTCATAGAATGAAACACAAACACTCCTGCTCCAGGTGGTACCTCCTCCTCCAGGTGGTTCCTCCTGCTCCAGGTGGTTCCTCCTGCTCCAGGTGGTTCCTCCTGCTCCAGGTGGTTCCTCCTGCTCCAGGTGGTTCCTCCTGCTCCAGGTGGTTCCTCCTGCTCCAGGTGGTTCCTCCTCCTCCAGGTGGTTCCTCCTCCTGTTCCAGGTGGTTCCTCCTGCTCCAGGTGGTTCCTCCTGCTCCAGGTGGTTCCTCCTGCTCCAGGTGGTTCCTCCTGCTCCAGGTGGTTCCTCCTGCTCCAGGTGGTTCCTCCTCTCCAGGTGGTTCCTCCTGCTCCAGGTGGTTCCTCCTGTTCCAGGTGGTTCCTCCTGCTCCAGGTGGTTCCTCCTCTCCAGTTTTTTCTTTCATTATTTCACTCATTATTATTAATCTTATCCTTTATTATGTTCTACAATCAACTTTTCCAACCCACCCACTTGCCTGCGTCTCCCTCATGTTGTCATAGGCTATAAAGTCTGTGACAAGTGGAGACTCATTCCTTCAACACTGGACTAGTTGGTATTTGGGTAAACCACTTACATTGGTTGTCCTATCATCTGAAAGATTTGTTTGGTTGCAAATTTACATTACATTTACATTACATCATTTGGCAGACGTTCTTATCTAGAGCAATTTACAGTAAGTACAGGGACATTTCCCTTGAGGCAAGTAGGGTGAAGTGCCTTGCCCAAAGGCACAACGTCATATAGCCATAGCCGGGAATCAAACTCACAACCTTCCAATCATGAGCCCCATGCCTTAACCGCTGAGCCACCTGACTCCTGTTTGTAGTTTAACATGTTAGATTATTGTTGGTAGATTCCGTTAAAGTAGATCTTCATTAGTTTGTTTGCTTTTCTAAACTTCAGTGTGAGGGAACGTTGGTTTGGGCCAGTTTAGTTCAGATCAGTGAGCACATGTTCCTCTGTTTGGTTCACTTTCCATTAAGGAGATTAGAAAGTCACATCTGGGCTCTGTTCTGGGTTTGGGTAAGGGTTAGTTCACTCCTGTATCAACCAGTCTCAGTAGGAGGATCAGGGGGGTTTTGTTTTAGACAGCACAGATATTTCTTTAATAGATTTTTATAATTTTGGTTGTAGTTATTCTGAGTGCTCTACTATACTATGTTTTTGCAAACTACAATTTCTCCACTGCAGGACAAATAAAAGATAGCTATCTTATCAAGATATCTCAACACACCTAAATCCATAAATCTGTGTGTGTGCCACCAATTTCATCATGGAATCTCTGCCTCTGTAGTTCAAGTCATTCATAGTTGTGTTTCAGTCTGAATCTGAATTTGAAGTTCTAGTTTGTTGGAATGTGATCACAGGGGGGCAGTATAGAGTTATGTATAAAATGCTTGTGGCTTGAGTTATGTATGAAATGCTTTCAACACAATAAGCATTTGAGCAACAATATTTGCTTGTGTAAACATCATGTGGCATTGGCCATAAATACAAGCTGTCAAAATTAAATGTCCAACAGACACCACATTTGAATATTCCAAATTTAAATATTCCACGTTTAAATATTCCACATTTTAATATTCCACATTTTAATATTCCACATTTTAATATTCCACATTTTAATATTCCAAATGTTTGAATGTGGTTCTCAGTCATACACTTGTCCTCTTTGGTTCTACAGATCATGATAATTCTCTTACTGGCGTTATATTTTATATCATTTTTAGTCCAGAACATTCCATCCGTTGCTCTTGGAGACCAGACTGACATGGATTCAAAGATACTAAATCACCTGCATCCACAGTTTGGTGCACAGGAATACCACCAATTATGCACCCAGTTTTATAGACTTTCAATTTCCTGGACTTTTCTTTACATGGATTTTAAAAGAAATTAGAGCAACATTTCACTCTCTGACCAACCTAAAACTGGGATGAGACTGATATGGGGATAAAAAAAATATATAGTAGTGTTATATATTTATATATCTTTTTTAATTATTATTATCTATCTTTTACATTTCAGATTGTTTATTTTAAAAATTGTTAGTTCATCTTACTTGCCTACTTTTTTATTTAGATAGATAGATAGATAGATTCAACTTTATTGTCATTACACAGGTACAAGTACAGGGTAACAAAATACAGTTAGCATCCAACCAGAAGTGCAAAACAGTTATGACAACAGAATATAATAAATATGGGTATACTCAGAATATACACAGTATGAACAGTATAATCAGAATATACTTGAATACAGAATGTACAGATTAAAGTGATTTAAGTCCCAAATTGACATCAATTGAACATGCTCAATATTTTGTTACATGCAATAGAATATTATTACATTATATTATCTATAATAACCATCTGTATACTTATTTTTATTTCATTCTACCCATCTTCCTTTTATACTTTTATACATATATATTAAATGTATATAAAAATTGATTGAATTTGCCTACTTTATTTGTATTTTAATTGAAGGTCGATATACTATGTTCATTGTTTGCACCAACCATCAACTAACATGATACAAAACTAAAGCTGATATTGAGTTGAACTGTACCCGGAAGCGTCTGTATTTCTTATTATTTTCCGCTCAGTTCTTCAGCGTTTTCCTTTCATCAGTGAACCATCTTTATTAACACATGAAAGGAGAGCGTCTTAAGGCAACTGTATTTATGAATGAAACGCTGTAACACAACCCAGTTTTATATTAAGGACATTATGAATAGTGTAAATTGCATATTAAACTGTATAACATACACTGTACACTCTGCGCTGTATTACTAACCCATCAAACTACTCATATAATTTAAACGTAACACAAAAAACCCCTGTCAGCTATTCCTTCCTGGAACCTGAACTGATTTCATGGTGATTGCTATGTATGTACATTTAATCATTTATCAGACGCTCTTATCCAGAGCCACAGACAGGAATCGAACTCACAACTTTCTGATCACAAGCCTTAACCATTGAGCCACCTTACTCAGAGTTTTAATGCATTTTGTTGGACCTAGGAGCATGTTAAAAGTTTGGCAATAGTTCAGATCTATGATCAGTACATCTCAATGCCTTTTATTGGCCAACTCTTTATGGCCAGTAATTTTCTTAGTGTATGAAAATATCTAAATAATACACATGAGGTTCTAAGTCTTTAACAATGATTGTTCACTTGACTGATGATTAGTTCAGGCAGGTAGTTTGTTTTGACTGTTTTATAATCAGGCTGCCCCTCATTGTTACTGTCAATCAAAGCAACTGAATCTCACCCTTGCGTGACTGAGCGCTGGGGGGGTTCAGAACAAGCATCCCAAGAGGCCTTGGTCACGGCCACGCCTGAGGTATCATGCTGGGTCCTGGAGCCCCTGACCCTGTGTGTGTGTGTGTGTGACAATTATGAGGTCACTAATTGAGATGACAATATCTTACACAATGTCTTACACAGTACAGACCCTAGTTCGGTCCAATATGACCTCATTCCTTTTCTTTCACATGAAAACTTGCATGGCAGTTTCTCAGGAACATATGGCCTGACTACTGTCATTGACTTACAGGGATTTTCTTTCTCTAGAACAGATGCTAGTGGACATTTAGAAAAATAACATGGTGAATCAAAATGACCAATATCAACAGAAATCATTGTGAATAGAAAGAGAGAATTATAAAAAGACAACAGAAGGTTTAAGAGGGAGAGAAACAGTGGACTGCATGTACCACCTAGTCTGAGCCAGACTAAGTATTTTCTCGTAATTATTGCGGTAATAAGAAAACACAAGAACATAACAAGGAATTGACCATCACCCACAGATTACCCAGCGGGGGGGGGGGGGGGGGGGGGGTAATTTGGTGAGGATGGGGATGAGGTGTGTGTCTAAGTTGGCGGGATCCGTCACAGGCCTTGATGATGCACCCATGTACCAAACCACCAACACACACACACACACACGCATGAACTCATCCACGCACACCCACCTATACCCCACCCCTAAACAACAACCCTGTTTCAACCAGCTTGATAGCAGATGGTGCAGCCCATGTGCCCCACCCCCAGCCCCCTGCCTCCTCTCTTTTGTGCTCCTCACCATGCCACGCTGAGGGGTCAGCCAACAAATCATCCCTCCCTCCCTCCCTTCTTCCATCTCTCTCTCTCTCTCTCTCTCTCTCTCTCTCTCTCTCTCTCTCTCTCTCTCTCTCTCTCTCTCTCTCTCTCTCTCTCTCTCTCTCTCTCTCTCTCTCTCTCTCTCTCTCTCTCTCTGTGTCTCTCTCTCTCTCTCTCTCTCTCTCTCTCTCTCTGTGTCTCTCTCTCTCTCTCTCTCTCTCTCTCTCCCTCTCCCTCTCTCTCTCTCTCTCTCTCTCTCTGTGTCTCTCTCTCTCTCTCTCTGTGTCTCTCTCTCTCTCTCTCTCTCTCTCTCTCTCTCTCTCTCTCTCGACAGCCATGGTGAAAAGAGGGAGATGCACAGGGAAGAGGGTGGGGGGGGAGGGGGAGGGGGCGTCAGGTGTTGGTATGTCACAGAGATCCTGCCGAAATCCTTTTAACCATCCTTGAGGTGTGTTGTTGTTACCATGTACCCTCCCACTTTATGTTCTACTGACATACTACATACTACATACTACTGTTCTACTGACATACTGTTCTACTGTGCTGCTGTTCTACTGACATACTGTTCTACTGTGCTGCTGTTCTACTGTTCTACTGACATACTGTTCTACTGTTCTACTGTTCTACTCTGCTGCTGTTCTACTGTTCTACTGACATACTGTTCTACTGTTCTACTGACATACTGTTCTACTGTTCTACTGTTCTACTCTGCTGCTGTTCTACTGTTCTACTGACATACTGTTCTACTGACATACTGTTCTACTGTTCTACTGTTCTACTGACATACTGTTCTACTGTTCTACTCTGCTGCTGTTCTACTGTTCTACTGACATACTGTTCTACTGTTCTACTGACATACTGTTCTATTCTGCTGCTGTTCTACTGTTCTACTGACATACTGTTCTACTGTTCTACTGACATACTGTTCTACTGTTCTATTTTAACCTAATAAATTATTTTATCCAACATTTTACACACCTTTTCTTTTAAACTTACTTTTAGTCATTTAGCAGAAGTTCTTATCCAGAGCGACTTACAGTAAGTACAGGGACATTCCCCCCTGAGGCAAGTAGGGTGAAATGCCTTGCCCAAGGACACAACATCATGTTGGCACTGCCAGGGTGCAAACTAGGGGCCTTCTGATTACCAGCCTGACACCTTCACCACTTCACCACCTGACCCCCTGGCTCCCTCACCTTACTGGGGGGGAGTCAGATGGCTCAGTGGGTTAAGGCGTTGGCCTTGTGATCGTAAGGTTGTGAGTTTGAACGCCGGTTCTGGCTATGTGATGTTGTGTCCTTAGGCAAGGCACTTCACCCTACTTTCCTCAGGGGGAATGTCCCTGCACTTAAATGTAAGTTGCTTTGGATAAAAGCGTCATAAATGAGGTATTATTATTATTATTACCTGCCTAAGAGATGCTGTATAAGTGCATTTCTTCTTTATATAAGTGGATTCCTGTCTTATCTTAATTGGAGGATCTACTTTTGCACAGTCACCAGTGTTATGTGACAGTGCAGCAGAGTGTCCCTGCAGTCAGTGCAGCAGAGTGTCCCTGCAGTCAGTGCAGCAGAGTGTCCCTGCAGTCAGTGCAGCAGAGTGTCCCTGCAGTCAGTGCAGCAGAGTGTCCCTGCAGTCAGTGCAGCAGAGTGTCCCTGCAGTCAGTGCAGCAGAGTGTCCCTGCAGTCGTCTCCATGTGACCCCGGGGCTGCGTCCCTGGAGACGTCCAGCACACACGTCCTGCTGCTGGGTGACCTCAGCCTCCTGCAGGGTACAGAGGGTCACCGGACAGTAAGGAGCATCATGGGGGAGGAGGGCAAATGAAGCAGGGGTCAGTTGGAAAAGTGTATCACATTAACATGTTATTACAGGAACTGGACATTTACTATACTGAGCAAACAAGGCTTAAGATAAGCTTCATATGGGAAGAGGGAAAGCCTCTTCAATGGAAAAGTGTTCAGGGTTCATCAGAGTTGTTGTTTTTTTACAGATGAGAGCAAAGGATAGATGGCAAAGAGTTCTAAATATTAGACTCATATCCATTATCTTATGGTTAGCCCAGTGCATCCACCCCCCCCCCCCCCCCCACACACACACACACACACACACACTAATTGTCATCAATTCCCCTCATATAATAGCTAGCAGGTTTTGTTTTTTTCTGTAAATCGCCTCTTGACAGTTTTGTATTGGGACAGTTTTGTAGCCTCAATTTGAGTATTTTTATATAAAAAGGAAAACAAAACAATGAATTATTGTCTTCTAACATATTTCCAGTAACAGGGGAGAAGTGACTGAAGACATGAAACACTCAGACAGGTGATGAAGAAAGATCGAGAGACATAAAGAAATGTTGGGAAGGTGGGAGAAAAATAATGTCTTCAAGTGATAATGTTGAATCATCAAATACCTAGTCTACAGTAGATCACCATACTGATCACTGTCCCTCCATTTTCCTCTAAATTGCCTCTCAGAGTGGAAGTAAAATGACCTCTTAATGTGTAACCTAAACCTTTAGATCATAATACTGTATCTGTCCCAGGATCAGAGCATGGCGACAGCTTAACCTGTAAAAAAAATAGGGGCAATATGTAGGCAGCCTCCCTCAGGCACTGGACACACTCCATTGGAGGAGACAGCTGGGGGAGGAGTTAAGGGCTCCTCCCACCTCTCTCTCCCGCCCTCTGCCAAAGCTGTGAGAGGCTCATCAGCAGGACTGGGGCTTGAAACACTCCTTGTATCTCCTTCCCCTGTCTCGCTATCTTGTCCTCCAATGCCTCCTTCTGTGGATCTCTTAACTGTCACTCTGTCTTCCCCCATCATCCTTCAAAGCTGTGTCGCCGTGGACAACAGGAGGAAGGTACCTGTTCTGCTTCTGATCCCATCATCCTCCTGGGAGCCATGGAAGAGGTACTCTGTCTTTCCTCCTCCATTCACCCTCTCTACTTATTTACAGGTGTAGTTCTAAATAAACCGATGTTTGTGTTCTTGGTGAAAACAGTTGAGATTACAAATACACAATATGGCACAAAACAGGGCCTAATCAAGATCCCATGAGCTAGTGAGGCATTAATACATGGTTGGATCCTGTTCTGTATAAATATGTATATTTTCAAAGATCAAATAGCTGAGAACAAACACATGAGATTTCGTGGACTCCAACATAATTGGCGTCAATTTATAAATAGAATAAATACATGTTTTTGATGCACCAATTAAAAACAGCCAGAGACTATATAATAGGTACATTTAAGTACACTATCAACTTTAAAACGCAGTCATTTGGTTGTGTGTTACAATTGCAGTGATTACTAGCTGTTAAATGGTGTTAATAGCCACTGGAGGTACTTTTTCTGCTAACATGGTAATTAATGAAACACTGGGAAGTAGAAGAAGTAGCTTTAAAAGACAATAATGAGTTTTTTAAATGCCACTCTAAGGACATAGAACAACACTGTGTTGTAATTATAAAAAAGGAAAAATACATATCTAACAAATTATATAAAAGCAACGTTGTAATTCAAATTTGAGATTAACACTAATTTAATTTGTAATGTTTACTAGTTAATATGGATGCATATTTTTACCTTGAATAATTGACAAAAAAAACAGTTTTTCTAAGAAAGACAATGATTAGATAATGAGTTGAAGGTCTGAATATAAAACTGCCATATCTGTAGCATCATGATAAAATACTAAATATACCAGGAAAACATGGACAACTGTGCAGAATTAATGTACCAAGATTGTCACACTCTTTGTTCACAAAATAACCACAGCAATACTTTAAATTGCTGTTGGTTTGTTTGCATTTTAATATGAAATAAATGGTTTTGCCATTTTGTAGGAAACACAAGCTTTGTAAAGCTGAAGAGGTAAAGTACACACATGTAGCGAAGCTCTTATTATCTTAATGAAGGATGGTTACAGGACATCCTGAGCCTCTGAGATCCCCCAAGTTTAAGGTTTGCATGTCTGGTTTTGTTCTAAATGAGTTACTTGAGTTTAAATTCAGTCTTATTTTGCGATTCTTTGACAGAAAGCCCAACATTGCTTCAGTGGTTAGATGGTGGAGGTCATGATGGTGGCTGATTGGGACTGAGAGATCATAACCTGAAGTGTGACCACAGTCCCATTTTCCACCCTGTGTTTCAGTAATAAAACCAAATAATTGCCCATGCAAGTGAGCAGGATTGGTTTGGGTGTTTATCCTTGCTGGAGCCCATATGACTGCCACTGCCTTTCAAAGCCATGTAGAAGCTGTGGTACATGATAGTACAGTCATTAAATACTATAATTGAGCCTAAATCTATTAGTGTTGGAGCTATTGTTTTTTTCCACCGCTGTTTGTTTAAGAATTGTGTTTGTGTGTGAGAGAAAACGATGTTGAAGTTAAGGTGGATGTGTGTGTGTGTTCTTGGAGTTAAGGTGGATGTGTGTGTGTGTTGTTGAAGTTAAGGTGGATGTGTGTGTGTTGTTGGAGTTAAGGTGGATGTGTGTGTGTTGTTGAAGTTAAGGTGGATGTGTGTGTGTTGTTGAAGTTAAGGTGGATGTGTGTGTGTGTTGAAGTTAAGGTGGATGTGTGTGTGTGTTGTTGAAGTTAAGGTGGATGTGTGTGTGTGTTGAAGTTAAGGTGGATGTGTGTGTGTGTGTTGTTGAAGTTAAGGTGGATGTGTGTGTGTGTTGTTGTTGAAGTTAAGGTGGATGTGTGTGTGTGTGTGTGTGTTGAAGTTAAGGTGGATGTGTGTGTGTGTGTGTGTTGAAGTTAAGGTGGATGTGTGTGTGTGTGTTGTTGAAGTTAAGGTGGATGTGTGTGTGTGTTGTTGAAGTTAAGGTGGATGTGTGTGTGTGTTGTTGTTGAAGTTAAGGTGGATGTGTGTGTGTGTGTTGAAGTTAAGGTGGATGTGTGTGTGTGTGTGTGTTGAAGTTAAGGTGGAGGTGTGTGTGTTGTTGAAGTTAAAGTGGATGTGTGTGTGTGTGTGTGTTGAAGTTAAGGTGGAGGTGTGTGTGTTGTTGAAGTTAAGGTGGATGTGTGTGTGTGTGTGTGTTGAAGTTAAGGTGGAGGTGTGTGTGTTGTTGAAGTTAAGGTGGATGTGTGTGTGTGTGTGTGTTGAAGTTAAGGTGGAGGTGTGTGTGTTGTTGAAGTTAAGGTGGATGTGTGTGTGTGTGTGTGTTGAAGTTAAGGTGGAGGTGTGTGTGTTGTTGAAGTTAAGGTGGATGTGTGTGTGTGTGTGTGTTGAAGTTAAGGTGGAGGTGTGTGTGTGTTGTGGCACACTTCCACATTAAAGAGGCACACTTCCACACTCAATTAAAGAGGAACGCAAACTGTTTACAAATTGCGTGTTCAAGCCTCCCATTCTTTTCATTTGCTAACATTGACCAGTTAATAGTATCATGAATGGTGTGTGTGTGTGTTTGGTCAACAGAAGGCTTGTGGTCATCTTTCAGTTTTGCTCCCTTTTATGCCAAAGGTCACAAAGGGTCACAGAAAGCCAAAGGCTAATTAGTTTAAAGCAGGAGAGTGCAGGATCACAGAGTGGGGTTGGAGAAAGGATCGATCAATCACTCCTCGTCAGGCTAAGCAAATTTGCTACCCCTCAAACTGAACGGGAAAGTAGCTTGTTACCATTACTGAAAGTACATCATAAAAGAGATCACTTTTGTGAAATATAGCCTCATTGAAAGTAACACTAAATAAAAGAAAAATCAATTTTGACATAGAAATAAACCCTTTACAAAAACATACCTCCAAATAATGCTAAACAGTAGATCCTCATAGAATTTTCACACTTTTTAATATAACACTTTGTAAGAACCTGTGCCATATAATTGTGTGAATGCAATTTACATCTACTACAGTATGCTGTCCATGTGTCTGTCTGAAATTCAGCAGGTGTATTACTTAGAACTCAAGGACGTGTCGTGGAGTGTGAAGTTGTTTGGATGAGTCGTTCCTAAACCTAAACACACGATACACAGAAACACACTGGTCGCCATGTTGGGCTTCACTTAGAAATACATTACTTCACACAGCACGATACATCATTTCATAGAAACAGACAGAGAACTTGTTGATATCATCAATGAGGCATTTAATTATCTAAGTATTAGATTAGATTCAACTTTATTGTCATTACACAGGTACAAGTACAGGGTAACGAAATACAGTAGTATTTCATCAAGTACTTCATCAAGTATGATGAAGTATGATGAAGTATGATGTACTGCAGTTGTGTTGTGTAATATAGGGTCCCTGGGAAGGTGTCAGGTGCCCATATGAGGACTGCAGGTCTGTGGGGTTAGTGTGAGCTCATGATATCCCCAAAACAAACATTCCCACTTCAGAAGTGGGAGCTGTGGGAAGGTCACCTGCTGTAGAAGGATCAGTGATAAGATGATCCCATCCTTACCAGGTGATATAACAGCAGTTAATCAGTGACAGACCTAGTGACATTAGGTCAATGGAAATATTGTATCATGCATGTTTCAGCTACAGCACCTAGCGCTTTTGACATTATGAGGGATGTTGTGTACGATGTCTTCACAGTCTTACACAAATGAGTTATTTGACTCGACTCTCTGGAATTTTAATGTTCATTTAGGGGGAATATGAAAGTGTAAGTCTTCTGTTAGTAAAGAGAAGGTGTGGAATCCACAATGTTGGCCTATGGCAGAAAATGTATGTATGCATTGTGCTGCCTGATTTGGTGAAACACCAGTGATACACATGGGATTCAGCAGATTGCAACGTAAACATGAGAGTGAGCTGCGCTACCATTAGCCTGAACTGGCTTCTGGTTGTATGGCCCTTCCACCCCTTAGCACCAAGACACCACATTCCTTCCAACCCAGGCAAGGGCAAAGAGCAGATGAACACACACGTACACAAACACACACATGTACACACACGTACACACACACCTTTTTCTCTTCAGTTATACTGTTCAACCAGACTAAAACCTAGAATAAAATGTTTGATGTGTGTATCGTGCCTGTGTGTGCGTGTACACAAACGTGTGTCTGAGTCTGATGTTGTGCACACGTGTGTTGCTGGCATGTTGTGCGCATGTCTGTTAGATCAATACTGGATCCTAGAAGTCAGCCTGGCCTGTTGGTAGTGGTCAGATGTGGGGTGGGGGTTGGGATGAGGACCCTGAACACAGGCTCTGTGGGTGAAGACTTCAGGGCAAACCTTCAGAACACTGAACTAATATTATTCGCTTAATGGGCAGAACCATCCTGTTGAAGTTAGACCAGCCGTATGGAGGGATTAGGGGTGTGTGTTGTGTCGAAAACAAAGGGACAGGTAAGGAAATGGTGTCTTTATGAATATTTGGCTGGTGATCTTATATTGGTTTGATGTGGATTTACAATACATGAACCAACCTCTTAAACATACGGACTCACTAATGTAGTGTGATTTGTTAGGGCGAAATACGGATTCGATTTGGTATTCACATTTGCACTACATTTATATTAGGAGCTAAATCTAGGCCTATTTTAGTATGAATATGCCTTCGTTTTGTTATTTGACGTTTGAATTTGCATTCCAGTCATTATTTCTGTTTAAGAAACTCTTAACAGAAAAGCTACATTTCTGTACTATGCATGGATATACTACTGGATTTAATATCTAGATTTAATAATAAGAATATTTGCTCATTTGCAGAATTCATAGAAATCATGTTTATAATATCTACGACACTCTTGAGTTTCACAAACAAACTCGATTTGTGCTTGTTCTAAACTCAGAACAGATCAATGGATTAAATAAGTCAACAAACACACGAGACATGAGGAGGGCGAAAAGGAGCCCCTGTCTTACTGTTGAACTGCTGATGACTCAAAGAAGATGAGTGAAAGAGAGCGATTACTCCATGTAACGTCTCAGGGCTTTTGGAGTGCAAAGTACCAGAATCAAATCATACTGTCATAATTTTTTGTCTTCTATGGCAGGACAATGGCTGCTCAGAGGGGAGTCAGATTCAGTATCCATAGCTGGTCTTACTGGCTCTAATTGAAGCTTTGTCTTTCCACATCTTTCCTTGTTAGCAGCCAGAAGAAAAGATGAGGAAAATCTGAGGTGGAACAAATTCAAGATGTCATCTTTGGTCATGCAGACTGTAATTGTTTGTGGACTTGGAGTCTTAAGGTCTTGGGATTTGGCCTTGACGCTCGTTCAGAGGTTAGAGGTGTTCAGCAGGGGTGTGTTCTAGACCCCCCCTTCAAACACCTCTCCAGTCCAGTTCAGTTCCTCGCCCTGCTGATGGTCCTAACCAAACAATACATCCATCCCTCCAGGAGGGTCATCTCAGCCTCCATCTCCTCCTAATTCACATGGAAGGGCCATTGTACAGTGTTCCTTTGAGACTGACCACCAACTGATACGGTTCATCTTACTTCTATGGGAAAGAGACATGGTGGCAAAGAATCGAGGGACATTTCAGCAGCACAAAAACCTGCAAGGGTAGAATTCCTTTGCTTGGAAAACAATCACATGTCTTTTCCAATTATAGAACGTGACATTAATGTTGAACATTGGAGGTTTACACTGCTCATTGTTCTCACACCATGCTATGGATTTGTAATGTTTATTGATTTAATGATGGTATGTTTCATTTCGTAGTACAGTTATTTACAGTTTGTTAATGATTTGTGGGCAAGGAATCTCCGTCTCTCAATCTGCAGTATCACAGTTATACATGACAAAATATTTATGAACACAGCTTTGATCTTTAGTTTTATCCATTCTTTAGTCAAACTTAAAGGCTATTTTATTGTTTTGTTTTTTTAAACATTTGTGTAAAAAGTATTTGAACAGATATACTACTATTCAACAACAAATGAATATTTATTTATTTTTATTCATACTTCAACTGAAAACATCAGCCATAGAATGCTCATTGATTTGGAAAGTTAACGTTTCTCATGCAGAATGATTAGGCGATACATATGCTTTATGTTGTAATGTTTAGTGTTTTGGCTAATGCATGTGGGGGTGAGTGCAGTTAAGGAAGCTCCATGGTTTTGACAGATGGTCTTCAGTGTGTGGGTCCTGCTGTTCTCTGTGGGGATCATAGCGTACCAGGCAAGGTCTGTCAAAAAGACTCAGTCGATTGACTGAATAAGCGATGCTGTATTACTAGACTGTATTTCTTCATAGTTACTCAAAGTTGATAACTTGGTTCCCACCAGGGTCGTTGTAAGACTTAAAGCTCTTCTTAGGCACAGATCCATATTCACACCCCTTTCCTTCTTCTAACCTTGCTGTGCACAGTGTATTACTGTAGAAACACCCCCTGCTTACTCCACTTTACAACAGTTCAGGGACTCAAGTTTGATATCAGCTTTGGCAGGGACAAAGTGCACCGCGCACATTTCTTTTTGGCATTAATTCAAGTGCAAGCACTGTTTTTTGAGCTTCATGTAATATTCTTTTATATATAGAATCTATTATTTCTCAAAATAAGATAAATGGTTGGCTCATCATTTAGAAACTGTATTTTTTTAATGTTTTTGTAGCCTATCTCAATTCTGACTTGTGTGCCGAGTTACAAGCAGTGATTGGGATACTGCTTGAATTTTTTCCGGGATTATCAATCTAAATGAATATACTGACTAATAAAGTAAAAAATAGTTAAAGCTCAAACTTCAGATTTGACTGGGGAACAGCAGATTTATAGTGGGGCAGGTGCCGCCTCTAACAACGCCCCTGGTTCACACAGATAGAATATTGTTGCATGAAGTCAAAATTTCTGTGGTCAGTTTGCCTGAGTCAGTTGTTTTGTCTTTGTAGAAAAGGTGTATTTTCTCTATTGACCCCCCCAAAAAATCAATATAGGTTAAACTTCAATGTTTACTTATTTTTCTCATGAAAAATATATATTTTTAATCTGTTTTATTCTAACTGAGACAACAGAGGATGGGATTTTGAATATTTCTCATACTTCTGTTCATACTTCCCTACTGTTTTTGCTCATGAACTGTACATATAACATTAAGTAGAGGAGTCCTCTTCATTCTATCCTAAAACCACATTTTGGTCTGTTCAGGCTGTCAAACACATCCTTTAAAAGTGTGTCTCACTCTCCTTCCCTCCCCCTCTCCTTCCCTCCCCCTCTCCTTCCCTCCCCCTCTCCTCCCTTCTCCTTGTACCCTTTCCCTCTTTTTTGTCACAGGGGTCTGGAGGTGTCAAAAGGTCAGGGCCATGACTTCTATAAGGTGACGTGATTCAACGACCACAAACACACGGACAATAGGACAGTGACCCCAAGTCACCATGGTAACGAGTGGACCTTCTGGATGAGGGGTGAGGGGGTGAAATAGGGAGGATGGTAGGAGTCTGCTGCTACACAGGGGTTAGGGTTAGGGTCTTTAGGAGCTGACCTTCTCTCTGGTTATTCCTAGTTTAGAGGTTGAGTGGATTAGAGCTAGTTCTCGTTTATGGAACGTTTATATTGCTGTGTGTGTGTTTGCTACTGGGTGTGAAAGATTGAGTTAGAGAGAGACAGAGAGACAGAGAGAGAGCGAGAGAGAGACAGAGACAGAGAGAGACTGAGAGAGACAGAAACAGAGAGAGACTGAGAGAGACAGAAACAGACAGACAGAGAAAATAAAATTGGTGGACCAAAGAGGATGGTTATCAACAAACTTCACCTTCTCCGAATGTTGTTGGTGCAAATGGACATGAATAGATTTGATCCAATATCATTGAAATTGTTAGGACAGTAGTTTTGGGAATTAATTGTAATGATTGATACAATTTGGGGAGGCCAAATGTTAAAGAACCAGCTAGCATGGAAGAAGCAAGAGTTCTGTCATTCTGAATCCAGTTGTGTGTTAAAGGATCCTCACTCAGGGTCCTGAAGCTTCAGAGATGGACTGGATAATCTCTGCAGGCAACTGTGACGTCAAAGCCTCTCACAATAACCTGCAGAGGTTCTGCAATCTGTCTCACACACCTGTCAATCACACACAAAATATAACACAAGTTCAATAGTTCGGATCCATACTTCCTACTTTAGGCATCAGCATCTGGAAGAGTGGCCTTTAATAGCCTGTTTGTTATGCATAACCCCCACCCTGAAACTGTCAGGATGGTGGCCTCCGAGGACCCTCCCCCCCCCCCCCCCCCCCCACACACACACACACACACACACAACTCTAGAATTATAACATAAGAATGTTTTCCTTGGCTGATGCCCATCAGCGTATGGCTACGATTAGGCCTAATCTCAGCTGGCAACTGTGAGCAGTTTATTGCTCTCTCTCACGGTGGCATCTGGGGTTATGCTAAACACAGCATTATCATCTGGGGTTATGCTAAACACAGCATTATCATCTGGGGTTATGCTAAACACAGCATTATCATCTGGCGTTATGCTAAACACAGCATTATCATCTGGGGTTATGCTAAACATAGCATTATCATCTGGGGTTATGCTAAACACAGCATTATCATCTGGGGTTATGCTAAACACAGCATTATCATCTGGGGTTATGCTAAACACAGTCTTATCATCTGGCGTTATGCTAAACACAGCATTATCATCTGGGGTTATGCTAAACACAGCATTATCATCTGGGGTTATGCTAAACACAGCATTATCATCTGGGGTTATGCTAAACACAGCATTATCATCTGGGGTTATGCTAAACACAGCATTATCATCTGGGGTTATGCTAAACATAGCATTATCATCTGGGGTTATGCTAAACACAGCATTATCATCTGGGGTTATGCTAAACATAGCATTATCATCTGGGGTTATGCTAAACACAGCATTATCATCTGGGGTTATGCTAAACACAGCATTATCATCTGGGGTTATGCTAAACACAGCATTATCATCTGGGGTTATGCTAAACACAGCATTATCATCTGGGGTTATGCTAAACACAGCATTATCATCTGACGTTATGCTAAACACAGCATTATCATCTGGGGTTATGCTAAACACAGCATTATCATCTGGCGTTATGATAAACACAGCATTATCATCTGGGGTTATGCTAAACATAGCATTATCATCTGGCGTTATGCTAAACACAGCATTATCATCTGGGGTTATGCTAAACACAGCATTATCATCTGGGGTTATGCTAAACACAGCATTATCATCTGGGGTTATGCTAAACACAGCATTATCATCTGGGGTTATGCTAAACACAGCCTTATCATCTGGCGTTATGCTAAACACAGCATTATCATCTGGGGTTATGCTAAACACAGCATTATCATCTGGGGTTATGCTAAACACAGCATTATCATCTGGGGTTATGCTAAACACAGCCTTATCATCTGGCGTTATGCTAAACACAGCATTATCATCTGGGGTTATGCTAAACATAGCATTATCATCTGGGGTTATGCTAAACACAGCATTATCATCTGGGGTTATGCTAAACACAGCATTATCATCTGGGGTTATGCTAAACACAGCATTATCATCTGGGGTTATGCTAAACACAGCATTATCATCTGGGGTTATGCTAAACACAGCATTATCATCTGGGGTTATGCTAAACACAGCATTATCATCTGGGGTTATGCTAAACACAGCATTATCATCTGGGGTTATGCTAAACACAGCATTATCATCTGGGGTTATGCTAAACACAGCATTATCATCAAGCTGTACCAAACTCATGTCAGGATGGTGGCAGATGGTGAGCTGGTGATGATGGATGTGTGCTTAAAGACTTTGACAGTACTGAGCTGTGTATTTGGAAACAAAACCACTGTGATGTTTCTGACTGTAAATGTTTTTATTTGTTGTGCGTTTTGTTTTATGTGTTTTGTCTTTTCTTACTCAGGTTGTTTAGTTTGAATTCCATCTGTGACAGAATGTGCATTATTTCAACAGTAGGATATTCACTTGTATTTTTGTAGCAATGCCGGCAAAGAGCATCTTCCAGGGTTAAATACAGCCCCTTTCTGATGTTGATGATACTGCATCAGGAACTGATTGGATGATGTTCAGGGGCCATCAGTTCTTGATGCAATGCCTTCAGCATTGAAAGACACAACACAACCTATATGACTTGAATGAAATAAATCTTTGAAATGTAAGTAGTCTTGTAATTTACGTCTGAATTTGAAGATGAGAATGCTGTAGGACTGAGATGTAACTGGATATTTTATTAAATATTATTAAGCTTTCTTACATTTACACTTAGCCATTTAGCAGACGCTCTTATCCAGAGTGACTTACAGCAAGTACAGGGACATTCCCCCAGAGACAAGTAGGGTGAAGTGCCTTGCCCAAGGACACAACGAAGTTGACACAGCCTGGGTTCGAACCAGGGTCTCCCTGAATAATAGCCCGACTCCCTCACCACTGAGCCGCATGACTCCCTGACACATGAGGTAAATAGCCTGCTGTCATTTGGTGATCTAATCCTTTTCAGCGTCTGTAATGCCTATGTTATTAGTGGCTAATAAAATATTTCTAAGATCTTCTCCATGCTGACTCCTGAGTTTAAAGAGCTATGAGACTAGCGCCATCTGGTGGACATCATGTGAATCCGCGACATGTACAGAAATAAATCAAAACAGGCAAATACATCCAAAATCTATCTGATACATTTCTTTAACGCAGGGCCTGTCTGTCTGTGTGGCTGCTTAATGTAACACTAGATAACCAGCAGAGGGGGTCAAACACCTTTTATTCTGAGTGTTTGAATTCAACACTGTTCAAATCCCGGGGATGAAGCAGGAACCTCTCTGTCTCTAACACAGTCAACTGAAGTCAGTGGAACTTTACTTTACTACTTTACTACTTTACATAAACTATCAAGAAACTGGCAGCATTTCCGAGGTAAGACTTAAATCTGATATTCATTGTTTACAGTGGGCTTCTATAGGGAAAAGCAATATAGAGTTAATGGAGATTATAGATCCTAGATTTACAGCGCAGAATAAATCCAGTAAGTGAAGTAAACGCAGATATCACCCAGGTTAGTACTTGATATTCTGCGGAATGATTTGCAGACAGGAAAACGTTCAAGTGATATGGACGAGTTATCACTGAAGTATTAGGAAAGTTGCAACATGGAGTAGACTCTGTCAGAGAAAATATATTAATCTGTGATAATGATGTGTAACTAAGGTAGGTCAAATCGGATTCAATGAAACTATGGCCTGATGTCAGTAGGGGTCTGATATCCTTCTAAAGAGGACGTTGTGCACCTGATTAAGGTTAATTCAAGTATTATTATTGTTCACGATTCAGCCGGAAATGTGTTAAAGTTTCCTAAATGTTAACTAGAGAACATGATGGTCCATGTTTCATGGTCCATCAAATGGTTGAAGTCTGTTAATCCTCGTTAGACTCGTTTTGTCTTTATTTGAAGGGATGACAAAATGCTGTGGATGTATTTGTGCTTGAGTGTTGTCATCGACATTGCTGTGTCCCAGGAGATGGAAGAACCAGCCACATACACGGCAAGTGGAACATACAGTCTAATATGCACTGGTTTACAATGTCTATAAAATGAATGAGGATTGAGTGAGAACTGATTGATTCAGAACTAGTGAATTAGTGAATGGAAACGCATGATTAGTGGGTGAATGAATGGATAGATTAAAGGTTACTAGATTAACAAAAAGGTAATATCTTTCGTGATAAAGGACAACTGTTTTGCCATCAGAATTAGACAAAACAGACTCCAATAAAATACATCATTCTTCTTATAGGGACAAACAATAAAAACTGCTATTCTGCCTCCCAAATGATACCAAATGATACCAATTTACACTAATTACAGTATGAAGTATGAATGTCAACAAGTGAGTAGCAATACTTATAAGACAAGTGTCTACCAATCCAGGATGCACTTATAGGTAGTTGGCAGTTGTAACTTGATGTTGATGTTGGAGTTGAAGATGAGCTATGATTGATCTTATGAGCCTGGAGCCCAGAGCCTGGAGCCCAGAGCCTGGAGCCCAGAGCCCGGAGCCCAGAGCCTGGAGCCCGGAGCCCAGAGCCTGGAGCCCGGAGCCTGGAGCCCGGAGCCTGGAGCCCGGAGCCTGGAGCCCGGAGCCTGGAGCCCGGAGCCTGGAGCCCGGAGCCTGGAGCCCGGAGCCCGGAGCCCAGAGCCCGGAGCCCAGAGCCTGGAGCCCAGAGCCTGGAGCCCAGAGCCTGGAGCCCAGATCCTGGAGCCCAGAGCCTGGAGCCCAGAGCCTGGAGCCCAGAGCCTGGAGCCCGGAGCCCAGAGCCTAGAGCCCAGAGCCTGGAGCCCGGAGCCCAGAGCCTAGAGCCCAGAGCCTGGAGCCCGGAGCCCAGAGCCCGGAGCCCAGAGCTTGGAGCCCGGAGCCCATGCCTCTGCCTCTGCCAGGCTGGAGCCTGTCTCTATGGCCTTATGAGTCAGATAGTCGGTGAGCAGGAGTGCAGTCCTACCTGGATGCAGACAGACTAAACACAGTGTTTGGGGGGGAAACACAGGTGTTCTCCAGGCTGTTCATGGCTTGTCCGTCCCATTTCCTGCCATCCACCAGACAGGAAACAGAGCAACTGAGCAAAATAACAACTGTGGCGTGACGAAAAAAATAAACATGTGCAAGGTGGAAAGTGGGCACTAGATATACGGGGGGGGGGGTATAACTATAATGAGTTAGTACAAGAAGGATGGGTATATATATCGTTACGGGGGGGGGGATATAACTATATGAGTTAGTACAAGAAGGATGGGTATATATATCGTACGGAGGGGGGCGGTGTACACAGTAGTAAGTTAGTTTTAAGGTGTCAAGTGCAGTGGGACAAGTCAAATCGACATTTGTTTGCATAGTCCCTTTTTACAAGCAATGTCACTAAGGGCTCACACACCCATAGAACTGCCCCTCAACCAACCCAAGCCCTCAAGGAAGGCAAGGAAAAACTCCCAGAGCAACTCACTATGGAGAACAAATGGAAGAAACCTTGGGAGGAGCAATTCAGTGAGGGATCCCCTCCTCCAGGGACGGTTGGAGTGAGGAACAGAACTCAGGTTACATCTTATCTCTGGATAGAGATAAACAATGCCCAACTTGGGGCTGAGGTAGCACCAATGTCAGATTTTTAGCAGCCACTGTGCTTGAGCCCGTGACTGGCGCAGCCTCACACGCAGGGGGGATGAAAAAGAGAAGGGGACCGGGCAGACGCTTTTATCCAAAGAGACCAAAGTTACGTTTGGGGACCATTTTGCCTTTGCCCTCATTACATGATTATAATGACCTGAAGTTGTCTTTGTGGTCTTAGTGTAGCTGTTGCTATGCTTAATCAGTTTCGTACTTAAGGGCCATAGTTGTAATTTATCAATCAGTGAATCCATCTTGTGTTCTGCTATTCTGTCACCATAATAAATGAGTTTACTAATTTAAAGATACTAACGATCTTATTTCTGGACTTAGTGCACTGAAGGCTATGAGTTTGATGTTGAACGACAAGAATGCAAAGGTAAATCAGTTTCTATACCTCCAGTAAACATGCACAAGCCTCCGGGTCACTGGTCTGTGTTTTACCATCAGCTTTGTGGAAGAAGCTAATGAAAGACTCTTAACTCTCAGACATCAACGAGTGTGTGACGCTGCCTGACGCCTGTAAAGGTGGCATGAGATGCATCAATCACTTTGGAGGGTATTTCTGCCTGCCACAAAATGCCCAGATCATCGTCAACAATGAAGAGGATGAACCTGCAGCTGCGATGGAAGATGTGCGCCAGCAGGAAGCTCCAGTGTTACCAGTGCGGAGGGTCATTCCTATTGGTAGTGGAGGCCGAGGCGTTCTCTCTCCAGCAGTGCAATGTGCTGTGGGCTTCATGGCTGATGAGACCAGTTACTGCAGAGGTAAGACTGTGCTGTAAACTACACTACATAAGCCGATGCATTGAATGTGTGACAGTGTGAGTGTGTGGGATTGTGTTTCGTTTGTACAAGTGTGTCTGCTCTGCTCTCCTGGTCAAGTTGCAACACGCCTAATCTTGGCAAGGGAGGCAAAAAATTGCAGTTGCATAAACCATTCTGACATGAGGTGACAGAGAGGCTTTGTTGAGGGACAGACAGTCATGGGAGCCAACAAACACATTCCAAAACAATGTGTTCTTCCCTCCCTTCAATATTACATCACTTATAAGCAGGGCTATCATATACTAGGGCGTTGTTTAGCTAAAACAGATAGGCCTAGACTTGCGCTACAACACTTAATTCCTTGAAATGTGTCTTTTATAATGTATGACCTGCTGAAACAGGATCATATGCTAAGAAAATGTGAGTATATCCAGTGAAGTGCTACAATCAAACTATGACAGTGTATTTAACTATGTACATGATTAGAAACAACATAGGTTCATGGGAATAGAGCATTCCTCTTGGTATTGTCAATGTCAGAACCCAAGAGAAAATCAGAGTTTTTATTCTATAGCACATTAACAGCCAGACATGATGCTTAACAATCATATCAAGAATTAGTTTGCCAGAGTTGAAAACAAGTACAGATGTACAGTGAACATTTGATAGTGTGCTACAATGGTTTCTGGTAACTCGATAATCAGAAAAAGTAAACAGGAATGTTTTAGAGATGAACAACACCAGTACAATTATTCATTTTAGTGGTGTTCAGTTTTCTAGGTTATGCTTAATCCATGTCTGGGAAACTGGGTCATCGTCTTTTAGTAGTTAGGTCTCGTATTGGAAGGTTGAGAACTTTATTTGCTGTGTTTTTATCTTCTTAGTGTTTCCAAGGATAAAAACTGGCTGTTTTTTTCAGCAAACTTGTGAAACATCATCTTTTAAATCTCCATGTTTACACATCTGAATGGGGGTCTCACAGATATTGTGGAGCCTCATTCTTGTCTTGTGGTGATCATTCTGAAATTCTGGTGCCATAACATGTTCCTGGTCAGACCATTGTCTCGTAAAGACATAGGGGTTCATAGGCTACATAGGGGAGCTTTTATCTTGTGTTGTTTTCTATTGAGCCTGTTGGTTCTCTTGGTTAAAAGAGACTCGTCATATTTCCCCTCTTGTATGGATAAATGGAAACCAGGTTTGACCATTAGCCAGTGCTGTACAACTCCTTACTGCCAGCAGAGTAGGGTCACTCTGGCTTTAAGTGGAAATGATGTGTATCACTGTGTGTGTATTGTGTGTCTGTGTGTGTGTGGTGGTGGTGATGGACGTTGGGGGGGTAAAATCAGTTAACAGACTTCAAGTCTTCAGTGTGACATCATCTTCCCATGGTAGTTAAAGCGCCGGTGTCACAGATCCATCAGGCAGATTACTGCTGAGCTGTTTCTTCTGGAAGATTGTTTTTGGAGCCAAGCTTTGGATGGATTCAGTGTTCTCTCTCTCACACATGTAACACATCCGAGTCTCTGTATATGAAACTGAGAAGGTGACCCTATTTTTAGCACTTTGTATATAGTTTTTTTTAACCAACCTGGCTACGACAGTAGACCACCCAGAAGAAGGGTCTGCTGAGGAACACTGGCCCTGTTCTATTCAGTAGATTTGTCTCTGTCAGACCAGAAATATAAAAAACCGTAGATTAGAATATTGGTGGGGGGGGTGAATCTATTTTGGTGCAACCTATTACAAAAATTGTTGAAATACAACTGCTTATATAATCTAGATGTTAATGTAGCATTTACCTTCACATTTCAAGATTGTAATTCAACTATAGTGCAAAATACCATTTAGTCTCAGAGTCTTGCTAGTCTTTGCATCCAGCTAATTTGGTTTCTCCCCAAATTTTTCAGATGTGAACGAGTGTGAGGATAACAGTCCATGTCAGCACCAGTGCTACAACATCATGGGCTCCTATATCTGCCAGTGTGACCAAGGCTATGAGTTAGAGTCAGACCAAGTATCATGCCAAGGTAAGGAGAGGGGGGGGTCGACTTTACATGTAGAATTTGTATTTCCTGGTTAGAACATGTGGTCTATCCTAAAGTATAGATGCTGTAGAAATTAGTTGGTACTTTGTTGAACAAATTAAACTCAAACATGTATGATATGTGGATCTCATACCGGCCTTTAAGATGATTCCCTAAATGTTTGTCTGTGAATAGATATCGATGAGTGTTCTTTCTCCAGCCACATGTGCCAGTGGCAGTGTGTGAACCAGCCTGGAGGGTTTGTCTGTGCCTGTCCAGAGGGATACCAGCTCCAAGGAACACGAGCATGCCAAGGTAGTGGGCCTGGGTCTGGGTCTGGTACTGGGTCTGGTACTGGGCCTGGTACTGGGTCTGGTACTGGGTCTGGTACTGGGTGTGGTACTGGGTCTGGGTCTGGGTCTGGTACTGGGCCTGGTACTGGGCCCAACTCAATGATTTTAATATATAAACAGCCAACTTTGGGGATGAAGGATGTGAAATTGTTGACATGTTCTCTTCTTGGGCAGATATAAATGAGTGTGATGGAGGACACAACTGCAGAGAAGATGAGATGTGCTGGAACTACTTTGGAAGCTTCCGGTGTTACCCTAGAAACCCGTGTCATGAACCGTACCAGCTGACAGGAGAAGGGTAAGAACACAAGACGGCTGCTGAAACTAGATGGTTTTCAGGTTGGATTTAGTCCTATCAACATATTCATACATAAGGAGTGGTTAGTTGCACCTATCCCAGATTCCCTTGGTGGCCAAGTCTCATTTGTTTCCAAAAAACTATAGATTTTTACACAAGAATTAGAATCAAGACACAATAATCAAATTCTATGCAGGTCCACACGACTAATGATGATTTTACCTTGTTCTGGTATGTTTCCCATCGTCACCTGCAAAGAGACAATCTATCCTACCACAAAGATGTGGTCAGAGACCCTAATGACTCTCTGTGTGGTCAGAGACCCTTAATGACTCTCTGTGTGGTCAGAGACCCTTAATGACTCTCTGTGTGGTCAGATACCCTTAATGACTCTCTGTGTGGTCAGAGACCCTTAATGACTCTCTGTGTGGTCAGAGACCCTTAATGACTCTCTGTGTGGTCAGAGACCCTTAATGACTCTCTGTGTGGTCAGAGACCCTTAATGACTCTCTGTGTGTTCGCAGTCGCTGCAGCTGTCAATCACCATCCACCTGTCGAGGACTTCCACCATCCATCGTTTATAAATACATGAGCATCACGTCAGAGCGCACTGGGCCAGCAGACATCTTCCAGATCCAAGCCACCAGTGTGTATCCCAACATGCACAACACCTTCAGGATCAAGTCTGGCAATGAGGGAGGAGAGTTCTTCCTCAGGGTGAGACAATATTACCACTTCAGATCAAAGGATTCAAACAGTCATGTAGCATATTTCCATAGCGGCAGAACCTAAAGACTATTTGGTAAAACTTTATTTGAAGTTCATATGCATAACACATTATACAGCATTATACTCTTAATGAATTACAATACAGTAAGAATGGCGTACAAGCATAGTTATAGACACTCTGTAAAACTCATGAAGACTCGTGATGCTGTAATCCAATACTCATAATACATTATATTAATAATTAAATGGTCAGAAACATTATATTGCAAATATAGTACTGTAATTTATTTAGAAGATGGGATCAATGAACACCAAATTACCGATAGTGCATACATTTATTTTCACAGTGTGTCTATAACTATGCTTATCCTGCATTATTACTGTATTATAATGCCTTACGAGTAGGCCTGTATATATAATGCTTTACAAGGCATTATGCATATGGACTTTTAACATTTTCAATACATAAAGGAACAATTACATGTTTCACCAACATATATGTATTTTGTGTAGCATGTAGTCGTTGTACACTAGGAAAGCTGCATCCACAGACTGCTAGAATGTACAGTGTTTGTACAGTGTTTGTACAGTGTTTGTACAGTGTTTGTACAGTGTTTGTACAGTGTTTATAACAAAGGCTTCTACTTCCTCTCTCCCTCACTAGAATGTACAGTGTTTGTACAGTGTTTATAACAAAGGCTTCTACTTCCTCTCTCCCTCACTAGAATGTACAGTGTTTGTACAGTGTTTGTACAGTGTTTGTACAGTGTTTGTACAGTGTTTGTACAGTGTTTGTACAGTGTTTATAACAAAGGCTTCTACTTCCTCTCTCCCTCACTAGAATGTACAGTGTTTGTACAGTGTTTATAACAAAGGCTTCTACTTCCTCTCTCCCTCACTAGAATGTACAGTGTTTGTACAGTGTTTATAACAAAGGCTTCTACTTCCTCTCTCCCTCACTAGAATGTACAGTGTTTGTACAGTGTTTATAACAAAGGCTTCTACTTCCTCTCTCCCTCACTAGAATGTACAGTGTTTGTACAGTGTTTATAACAAAGGCTTCTACTTCCTCTCTCCCTCACTAGAATGTACAGTGTTTATAACAAAGGCTTCTACTTCCTCTCTCCCTCACTAAAATGTACAGTGTTTGTACAGTGTTTATAACAAAGGCTTCTACTTCCTCTCTCCCTCACTAGAATGTACAGTGTTTGTACAGTGTTTATAACAAAGGCTTCTACTTCCTCTCTCCCTCACTAGAATGTACAGTGTTTATAACAAAGGCTTCTACTTCCTCTCTCCCTCACTACTTCAGCGCTCCAACAACATCAGTGCCATGCTGGTGATGACGAAGCCTCTGATTGGTCCAAGAGAGCATGTTGTGGATCTGGAGATGGTGACCCAGAACAGCGCCCTGAACTACCGTTCCAGTTCCCTACTGCGCCTTACCATCATCGTGGGACCCTATGCTTTCTAAGACGTGTTTTAGTATTCAATAAGTAGGTTACTGATATAATATCAATTTATTCTACTCCATACAAGACCAAAATGGAAAGAGATTAATCACAGTAGAATCACCTTATCGTTCCTAAATAATTAGAGCACAGTTAAATAATGGTAAAACAATGTTTTGTATTACTTTTTGTTAGCTTTTGAAATATATCAGTTTTGATAAACCTATTGATTTACTATTAATTGGAAAATTATCTGTTTGTATTTCTTACGGAACAAAACACAGAAACATATTTTTATAGTTATACCTTAAGGAAAATACTCAAACATGGATAAACTCGTCAATCTTGGTATTGATTCTGATTTACAGGGAGGCATGTGGCTACCATAAAGAACAGATATGACCATAAGATAAGATAACCTCAAATACAGGTGAAAACACCCAAATGATGTGGGACTTTGAGAACTATAGAACCGCTACGGTGGTTTAGTTAGTCTGCTGAATTATTTTTGTATTTATACATTCATTTATCCACAGTGTAACTTGCTGAAATAAAACACATCTGTCTTCATCCGTCAAAAGTCAGGAGACGGGTTTAAAGCTCTGATTGGTGCTTCATATAATTATTTATTCATTGAAGTCCCCCCCCCCCCCCCCCCACACACACATTACCTCTGAGCCAGGAGTGATGATAGGGTAAAATAAAGGTTCAGCCAATCCAAATCTAATCTCCTTTTGTACCAAGGTCTGTCATTAGATTTTAGGGGGGTAAATGCTGGGTTTAGACACGTTAGATAGAAATGCTGAAGCCGCAGTTGAGTTTCTGCAGACCCCAAAGCTCTGGTTTGTATCTAATAGAGACATCATACATTTCTGCTCATACTTCTTCACTTCTTGACCGTTGACCTGCGTGACCTTGATTTCATTTAAACTGTCCTATGTTCAAATCTGGTTTGATGGGTTATCTGAGGTGAAATTGGGTCATATTTGTACTTGAACATTTGTTTATTTTGGAATTAACGATTAGATTTGTAGATTGCTAGAAGTGAAAATGTGAACAGTAAATACTAGAGTAGGAATTTTAGTCAGCACATCATTGATTAATGAAAACATTGCTACCCAAATACTGCATTACAGAACAAGACAACATACATTTTCTTTAAATAGTCCAGTTGGATTTTTTTCTTGCTTTTGGTTTTATGTGAGAATTGTGAAATGCTTTGTGATGTGAAGTGGAAAGGAAATTGGTGAACAAATGATGTATCATTAGATTAGATTAAACTTTAATGTCATTACACAGGTACAAGTACAGGGTAACGATACAGTGCAACTGAAGTATGTTACTGAAGTACTTGGAATTGTCAAAGTCACAATAAAGTAGTAATGATGTATTATTTTAGCAGGATGTCCAGGAGGACCAATATCTTGGAGTCACTGTTAGCTTCATGGCTATGCTACATATGTTACACAGCCTGAATGGGTTCAAGGTTCAGACAGTAAAATGAATAACATGTTTCTGTCACAGCTTCATTGTTAAGTTCAATGTCTTTGTTCTGTCCTGAAAAATAACTAATCAAACAAATGTTATGTCAATTCATGTATCTGCCAAATAATATACTTTTAAAAGCCTTTATAAAGTACATGCATCTAGACAATATGTGGTCCTGTATAGTAAATACAACACACAGTATGTAAGAATACATATGTACATAAAGTTTAAGTTTACAGGTCAAATATATAATGACACTATTCCATCCTGCATTCCTCATCTATCACTTTACAAAGATGGCCTCTCTTGGTCTCTTAGAATATGTCATATATGTTTCCATGTCCCCATCATGTTCACTACAGCAGCACCTCTGACCAGGGGCGGATCTACGGGGGGGCAAGGGGGGCAGCCGCCCCCCCACTTGAGAGCCTTGCCCCCCCAGCTGCCCACGTACTGTTGTCCCATGACCCCCTGCCAAGACCTCTTGCCACCCCTTTGCCCCCCCATGTAAGATTTTCTAGATCCGCCCCTGCCTCTGACAGTGTCATGTGTTGATAAGGGACAACATGTGGTCTTAATGGTTGTTGTTGTGTATAATGGGAATAGTGAAGACTTCTTCAAGGATTCTTGATCTCCTGAGAGCTTCTTCTCAGCTCTAACTTGTCTTCTTCCCCTTCCTCATCTATTGCTTTCTCTCTCATATTTACTATAATCATGGTGGAGTCTGTAAGATTCAAATCTTTATTTTGTAAAATGTTTGCCTTGTAGTGGTTTTCATTCATTTGCAACATTATTGAGTGTGCGTGCAAGGCGCACACTATATGTTATTCCCAGCGTTTATTAAACTTATTGTGTGTGCAGGCAAGGCCTTACATTATCTGTCAGATATATTGTTTTAGCTTGACACACGAAAATTCGGCCGCAGCACCGACACGCAACACCCTCATAGACTCCCATGTTCAAAGTGGCGGGAAATATTCTGGAGGAAAACAAAACGAACACTTTTTGAATTGCTCCCAAGAGCAAATTTCTTCACTTATCAACACAAAATGCCTATGTAGACTTCAGGAAGGGCTCAGCCTGCTTCATATTAACCTGGTTTAATGATTGGAAATACGGTTTGGCCAGAAATCCTTCCTGTTCGAGGGGTGCTCTAAGCATTTTCTCTGTCTTTACCAACTGCCATTGACAGTTCTAGGTGCAGCTGCTTGAAGGAGGAGAGCGGGAGACGGTGGCTGTTTTATGACATGTAAATCATTTGATATTTAATAACTTTGATTAGAGGATATTTACTGATATTTACACTCTTTGTGTTTCGGGTGGATTTATAAACTGTACTCCAACTAAACTCTTCTTCTATGGCTCTAAGTCTCAGGTAAGCAAACTATTTTGCTAGCATGCTATAAAAAATTTGGGTTTTTGACTTCTTTAACATTTGGGCTCATAGGTATTCATGTGCTTATCAGTCAGGATTTACAACTGACATTCCAACTAGCTGTAAAGGTATGCTGTTTGCTAACATTAGCGACCAATGCTGAAATTAGCGTTTACGCTAATTGCTATTGCATCAGCATATGTTTCGCTAGCATGCTATCATGATGTGGGTTTTTGACTTCTTTAACATTTGGGCTTATAGGTATTCATGTGCTCATCAGTCAGGACTAAGGGTCTGGTTGGGGGTTGTGGGTGGTGGGGGGTAGTGGGGAACGGGGCGAACGGCGTTCGCGGGGGGCAGGGGGGCTCGTGCGGCGGGGTTGAGGGCAGGGTTTGTGTGGTGGGGTCCAGCCAAATCTAACAAGGTATTGGGGAGGTGGGTGGTTTGTGAAAAGCGATAGTTTTACTTTCAAAGTTTTACTTTGTTTTGACTGTATTACTGCTTATCCATTCATTTTCTTCCTACAATTTTGTGACATTTTCTCAAAGTTGAGATCCCTAATAATTAACATTTCATGAACATAAACAATCTGTAAAATATTAATAATCGTCTGGATACTGGTTGACCTTGTAAACTATTGGCTAGTGTTGTATGGGGACCTTGATGAGCTTCCTGTTAGTAGTCCTGTAGTATTGACCCTTTGCAAGTGTCGTCACGCTCGTCTGAGGAACGCCCACTCTGCAATGACGGACGGCAATAGTTTAATTGATTTTACCTTTTAAAATTGTGATATCATGTTGTGTTGTTGGCTGTACTCACAGGCAAGGCTGTAAACCTAAATTCGCTTTTTATCGTATCTACCTGCTGATGAAGACAGAAGACGGCGAGGGGTAGCAGCAATAAATCATAAGAATTGGAAACCCCCCAAAGTACGCACAGATTTGCAGTGAGCACTTTTTGCAAGGTAAGTCAAATGTATGACATTTAACATAACGCAAATAGTTTCTTTGTGTTTTTATGCATGTCACGTCTTTAGCGATCTATTTACAGGGTGCCAACTCGGGTAGAAAAATGTGTGAACAAAATTGTATATTAGTGCAAGTATCCCACACCCACAGGTTATATGAAATTAGGAGAGTAGGCCTACTACTACTAGTATTACTAAGTATCTGATTGTCTGACTGGTTGGTTTGTTTTAGATATCATTTATAAAGGCATTAATTGATTTTTCCAGGAGAGAAGAGTGATGACCCCTTATCACCTGATTATGTGCCTGGTGATTGCGAGAAGGATACCTCCAGTCTGACGGGAGTCACAATGAAAAACTGAGCCCTGAAAAGTTTGCTTGGTTACAACAATACGTTTGATTTCAAATGTTTTCACTTTGATTATTTCTGAATGTAATTATATCCTGTATGTTTTATGAAGATAACTTTATTTTTTTATAATGTGATTGATTGAATAAGCACATGAGCAAAAAAGTCGACTTTTATTGTACATCAACAGTTTATTATTAAATAAAATGTTTTATTCATGCCTGGGAGTTAAACTGGGAGTTGGTACATATCGTGGGGGGTGAATTCGGGTAAAGTTGGCGATTTGATTAAATCGGTGAATATGGACGGAGGGAGAAGGTACGGGTCAGTTTTTAAGCTATCGATCTTGTATTTTCCCAAATATCGAGCTTTGTGAACGCCTAAAAGATTATTTACTTCCACTGACAACCGAACTGAACATGCCCTAGAAGAAGTCATGATTGCTGACAAAAATAATTGCGATCGCTGTAAGTTTAGAGAGACTAAACTTGCAGTTTCGTAAGTTTTGCGCTCCCTGCAATGCTTCGTTCACTCACTCTTGCCGTCCAGAATGGCACACCCACGTGATCATGTGACGTAGGTGCAAAGGGTCAATAGATGATTAAACCTGTGTGTCTGCTACTATCTGATTCATTGCACTAAATGGGTTGATTGACAGTTCATCATTAAGTCATTAATGTACAGACTGCCTGTACAGACTGCCTGTGTGTATGCACATATATATGTATCTATATATATATGTGTGTGTGTGTATGTGCGTGTGTGTGTTTTTCTTCATTAATGTTGCAAAAAAGCACTGTTTTTGTTAGTGTCATGGCAGAATTGTGTGGCCTAATGCTTTATGTGAATTTTGATGCTAACTTGTTACCTGATTTGTTAGGATGTTTAATTGAATGTGGATTGATTTGAGTTTTAACACTGACTGTTAATAGCTGTTTAAGTTTATAATGTTTTCTGATATTGATACTGCGGTATCATTTTGATAATAGGTGTATTTCTAATACCAAAGTCATAGAACTGTTGAAAGCTTGATCTGCCACATACCTAAGCAATGGTACAAGTAATATTCTTAAATTTAACCCATAGAGTCAAATAACAGCTATTTCAGTTAGTATTGGCATAGTTTGTGTTTATTTCTGTAAACTGTCTCTAGACTATGTATACTCTTTAGAAATGATCATCATCTACTTATCTATAAAAAACAACACAAGAATAAAGAGCTATCCATGGCTTGAGTGACAGTCTGACCTTTGTGTAAGCCTATGTTGAAACAGTACATACAACTACTGATGCCAAATATGAAGTTGTAGCATTAAAAACCTTCCTGTTAGACACACCTGGAATAAGCTTTAGTGAAAATTCCACAGATTTAATTGTCGCTGTGTTTCTTTTTCAGAAATTGAAAGAGAACGTCTTTGTGTTAGATGTTTGGTTAGGTTAACACACATAGTCTTTGTTAAAAGTTAACTTACAAACTTTAAGAGGCACAGACTTACAGCTTTCACAGTAGTTAGTAAATCCAGTACAAGGAGGAACTAACTGTGGAAATGATGTTGACTGATAGTGACACCTGGTGGCTATTTGTTTTACTGCCCGTGACTGAACACAAGGGTATAAATTCAAATATATTTTATACACAATTTAAATGAAATTGTATTGAAACTCCACGATGCAGATTTGTATTATTATATATTCTCTACTGATTGCATGTTTTCCCTCCATTTAATTGACCTTTAAAATGCATGAGTCCCAAATATGGAATTAAAATCGATAGGGTCCAAACTCAATGTTGACAAATTCTGCAAGGCATTTTTTCCGTTTACAGTTTAATTCCTAATGCATGAATGTAACCATCGGATTGGAAAGAGCTCTTCACTGGCCATTGCTTGTGGTTAGACTGTTTTGTAGAGAATCAGTCTCAGTGATCAACCCAAATAATCTAGTTATTTGTCACTTTCAGTTGAATATCAAGAGAGTGTTGGAATATTCTACAATACAGACAAATGTTTTAAGAAGTTTTCAGCAGAGTTGGGAGGGCAAGTGGACGGCGGAGCGTTATGGAGCAGTGACTCACCAAATAAGGAGCGCCATGTCCAAATAAGGAGCGCCATGTCCATATAAGGACATGTGTGTCTTTATATGGAGGAAAGTAGTTCCAATGCATGCTCGAACGACCATAGACCTTTTGGGAATTAGTGCGCGTTTATAAATATGATTATCAGTCATGGGACCATACAATAAACAAGATACTTCAAAACAACAAGCATGCATACAAGAAACATTATTCTGTGGTATTCTGGAACATCGAACATCTTTGTGCAGAGCTATATGTTGTAGCGGAGGGAAACCGCAGGGTGTCCTTCGTCATTTCCTTATGTGGACAGAAGTGTAGTTTGTAAAATAGGAGGGTTGGACTTGATTGATTAGCAGGCAAATATACAACCTTACAACTTTGTACAGTAATCTTAATTTATATCTTATAAACAGACGTTCGGTCATCCAGGTTGTCCATGGACTTTCATTTGATCTCTCCGTCCAGCTTCGTGTTTCCATTCTGATGTTACTTGTTGCTAAAGTCATCGCTGGATGTCACTGTGTTTCTCAGCTAGCTTAGTTAGCTTGGGTTAGCTTGGGTTAGCCTGCTAGCTACCAGCTAGCTACCTTCCTCCACATTACAAGGCTCCTGCTCATGTAAGTGTCGCCGTCTATTTCCACACCGACATTGGGACTATAGCTCAGTGTGTGCGGAGGTTTGAAGGCCTGGAGACAGGGTGGGAATGTTGGGGGGAAACGGGGCAGGTATGGGAACCAGAGCAGGAGGGGGGAGAGCAGGCAGTGGGACTGGACTGAACACCTCTGAAGGGGGGAGAGCAGGCAGTGGGACTGGACTGAACACTTATGAAGGGGGGAGAGCAGGCAGTGGGACTGGACTGAACACTTATGAAGGGGGGAGAGCAGGCAGTGGGACTGGACTGAACACCTCTGAAGGGGGGAGAGCAGGCAGTGGAACTGGACTGAACACTTATGAAGGGGGGAGAGCAGGCAGTGGAACTGGACTGAACACCTCTGAAGGTGGAAGATTCGACCACAGAGAATATCCAAGCGAGGTGGTTTGCAGTGGTTCTGACCAGGAGTCTGATTCGGGGGATGACGAGGACACTATGGGTTCAGCCGGGGACAGAAGAGGGGTGAAGCGGGAGAGGGCTGAGATGGAGGTCGGTTCATCACCAGCAACATCGATGGGCTTGCCTGGAGGTTACAGTGGGGTGTCCGGAGGGGCAACAGGGGCCAAGCCGGGCAAGAAGACCCGCGGCCGGGTCAAGATAAAGATGGAATTCATAGACAACAAACTTCGGAGGTACACAACTTTTAGCAAAAGGAAGACTGGTATTATGAAGAAGGTGAGTTTACACTACACACCCCTTGGTATTATTCTCCATGTCCAAATATTCAACATTCACTTAAACCATTCAGTCAAGGATATCATAGAGAAGTTATTGGCAGAAGCCCATCCGGTGTCATGCACTTTGTGGGGTACCCCTTTGATTAACATGAAGTATTTGTCAAACGGTCACTTTAAGCATGAGGCTCTCTCCACACCATCTCAAATGTATTAAATTCAAATACTGATGAGAAACAAAACTCCATAAGGCAGATTAAGAAAAGACAAACTACTGAAGTACATTTCAGTGCTGCGCTTTTGTAATGTACAGCCTCTATCAAAGAACGGTGAAATGCTTGATAATGCAAATGTTGGCAGCCAAAACCACAAAAACCACTGCCTTACAAAGTCTGCTAAAAAGGCTATTTGCATTTGGTTGAGTCATTATGTATATAACCTCCTTCATGATAACCCTGCTGCATGCTGGCATGCATTTGAGAGGGAGTTCAGAGATGAAGAAACTGTCCAGGTTCAGCAGTGTTGATGCTTTATAACCTGGTGGAATCTGACTTCTCGTTACTGAAGGTCTGACACTGGTCTCATGGAACACTATGTACCCTCTGTGTGAGGCAAGCAGGGCATTTATTGTGTAACTTAGAAGTAGATGCATCTCTAGAATGGTTCATACTGGGTCTATATCAGTATCAATGAGGGAGAGGAGGGCTCTTTTTTGGGTAGGAAACCCCCCCCTCTCCCTAAAAAGAGGAGGAATGAGTGGGCCCCCAAGAAGCCTGGGGCTCCTTGATGATGTGATGGTATAACTGTTCCTTCTGCACCGCCAACGTACACCCCCTCTATCAGAGCAGACATGGTGTGCTGGGTGCCTAGGCAAGCAGCAGGTTCCTTCTTGGTTTTTGAAATATGCTGCTATTATAAACCCTGGGTTGTCTGCTGTCATGGTAAACATGTGGGTCAAAAGTCTGCTGTTCTGACCCTTCAGCCTAAGACTTTACCAACTGTTCTCATTTGGAATGAATGACAGGACAGGTCCTTCATGCACACACATGCCTGTGATAGTTCATGATAAAACAATCCCACACGCACAATCAGAATGGGAGTACAAACATTGTGTCTCCAGGATGCATGACTTTGGTAACTGTCTGTTACCATAGTAACATTAGTTGCTCTTTAGGGCTTGCGAGCTACAGCAACTATAAGAAAACTGCATCCATAGGGCTGTATATAGGTCATATACTGTGCTCTTCCTGCAACACAACATGGGTCTATGTGTTCCACTGACCACACATCCACTCCAGAGAGGGAATATTACTTTCTATGATCTGGTTCATATCATCAGCATGGTTTACGGAGGACATTCCGGTTTACAATCACTGTTGTAGAATGAAATTACTACATAGAGCAAATAATTGTCCAATAGCTTCGAGCTAAACTAGTCCCCTCATTCTGACTATCCCATAATGCCCTTGGTGGAACATACTCATTCCAGCAATGTTAGCTAACAGTGCTATGCTTGGTTGTGAGTTACTCAACAACAGCTTGTGCTCATCAAGATCCTGTTAAAAGCTTTCAAGCAATGGCTGCATATGGATGGGAACTGTTGGCTGTGATCAACCCATAAGCCTTTGTAGAAAGGAAGTTCCAGTCAGGATCCAGCATCCTCTATCCCCCCTCACATTCAAACACCTGACGTACATTGACAGTCATGTTCATTGCTTCCAAGTTTGGTCATTTAAGGAGTAATCAAGCATCCATATGACCATAAGAAAACGTGGCTAGCTTGAGGAAGCATGCGTCAAGGATTTCCCTGCATTTTAACACGGTGTATAAATTGCACTCAACCTGAAGACCTGGAGTGAAAACACTAGGTGTGCATCTTGTGTATCACACCCTGACCTGTGTGTGTGTGTGTCTCTCTCTCCTCCAGGCATATGAGCTCTCCACTCTGACCTGTGTGTGTGTGTGTGTGTGTGTCTCTCTCTCTCCTCCAGGCATATGAGCTCTCCACCCTGACAGGGACTCAGGTGCTCCTCCTGGTGGCCAGTGAGACCGGACATGTCTACACCTTCGCCACCCGCAAGCTGCAGCCCATGATCACCAGTGAGACGGGCAAGGCCCTCATCCAGACCTGCCTGAACTCTCCAGACTCCCCACCGCGCTCTGACCCATCCACCGACCAGCGCATGAGCGCCACAGGCTTCGAGGAGACAGACCTCACCTACCAGGTGTCCGAGGCCGACGGCTGCACCGAAGTCACCAAGGTGAGCTGGACGAAATGATGCTGTAACAGACCAAGGAACTTGTGTCTTATTGGTCAGCGTTTCATGTAGCAATGCATTGTGGGTCAGGAGCTCTGTCACCCCCTGTGTTGTATTGGGAAAAGGCTTTAGCAGTGACAGCAGTGTGTGGTGTTTCAAAAGGCAACACCACTGACAAATACTGGTCCTACACCAGTCAACTAGTTAGCTTGTTGTTGTTCATGGATGTAAGGTCCATGTTATGGCCCTTTTACACAAACACATTGGGAAAGGTTCAACGTACATTGATAAAAATAAGTTTGGAGTCTCTGCCCATATATGGTATGGTTTCCTCCAGTGGCCCTCTTGGCAGGGGACTGGTTACATTCCATATAAGCGGCAGCTGCTCTAGAGACCCTTATTTTCACTGAAACATGCCTCCCATTTATGAGCAGGGTGTACAGTGATGTCAGCCTTAATCTTTCTGTTTCTGGGAGATTTGTCTTGATGGTGCGAAGGAATGATGAGACGTCCGTGACTCACTTTCCTTATCGCCTCCCTATTGTTGTGCTGGGGAGATATTCTAAATGAGGAGGGGAGACATGGGGGGGCCCCCACTGCCAGACGCAGGATGGTTCTCATCAAGTCCTGTCTTTAGTTGTGGTCAGAAACACTGCAGCTGGTCACCCAAAAACAAGGAGAGGCTGAGACACTGCAGCCCCCCTCCCCCCCTCCCCCTCCTCCCCCTCCTCCCTGCCCGTCATTGTCAAAACAAGAGAAGTCTGGAAGAGGGTAGGGTGTGGGTGGAGGACCCTCAGTAACATTATAGTGTGCGGGTGTAGGACCCTCAGTAACATTATAATGTGCGGGTGTAGTACCCTCAGTAACATTATAGTGTGCGGGTGTAGGACCCTCAGTAACATTATAGTGTGCGGGTGTAGGACCCTCAGTAACATTATAGTGTGCGGGTGTAGTACCCTCAATAACATTATAGTGTGCGGGTGTAGGACCCTCAGTAACATTATAGTGTGCGGGTGTAGGACCCTCAGTAACATTATAGTGTGCGGGTGTAGGACCCTCAGTAACATTATAGTGTGCGGGTGTAGGACCCTCAGTAACATAGTGTGCGGGTGTAGGACCCTCAGTAACATTATAGTGTGCGGGTGTAGGACCCTCAGTAACATTATAGTGTGCGGGTGTAGGACCCTCAGTAACATTATAGTGTGCAGGTGGAGGACCCTCAGTAACATTATAGTGTGCGGGTGTAGGACCCTCAGTAACATTATAGTGTGCGGGTGGAGGACCCTCAGTAACATTATAGTGTGCGGGTGTAGTACCCTCAATAACATAGTGTGCGGGTGTAGGACCCTCAGTAACATTATAGTGTGCGGGTGTAGTACCCTCAGTAACATTATAGTGTGCGGGTGGAGGACCCTCAGTAACATTATAGTGTGCGGGTGTAGGACCCTCAGTAACATAGTGTGCGGGTGTAGGACCCTCAGTAACATTATAGTGTGCGGGTGTAGTACCCTCAGTAACATTATAGTGTGCGGGTGGAGGACCCTCAGTAACATTATAGTGTGCGGGTGTAGGACCCTCAGTAACATTATAGTGTGCGGGTGTAGGACCCTCAGTAACATAGTGTGCGGGTGTAGGACCCTCAGTAACATTATAGTGTGCGGGTGTAGGACCCTCAGTAACATTAGTGTGCGGGTGTACAGTTGTGGTCAAAAGTTTACATACACTAGTGAAGATCATGTATGCCATGGCAATATAGGGTTTCCAATAAACTCTACAACTCTTATTTTTCTGTGATGGAATGATAAGGAGCACATATTTCTTTGTCACAGAAAACATTCATGAAAAATGGTCCTTTTACGAATTTATTATGGGTCTTTTGAAAATGTGTCAAAATCTTCTGGGTCAAAAATATACATACAGCACCTTGAATTACCAATTTGGTGATGTAGAAAAAGTTGTTTCAATCCAATTTGCTTTTTGGCATGGCCTCCTAACTTCTTACGAGTGATTATGATTGACTCCAGCTGGTGACTTCTTTCAGTCCATGTAAATAGGGCTTGTTTGACACATTCACTAGACTCAGCCAGAAATACTACAATGGGAAAGTCTAAGGAGCTCAGCACGGATCTGAAAAAGCGCATCATTGACTTGAACAAGTCAGGAAAGTCCCTTGGAGCCATTTCAAAGCAGTTGCAGGTCCCAAGATCAACTGTGCAAACAATTGTTTGTAAGTATAAAGTGCATGGCACAGTTGTATCATTGCCACGATCAGGAAGAAAACGCAAGCTATCACTTGCTGCTGAGAGAAAATTGGTCAGGTTGGTCAAGAGTCAACCAAGAACCACCAAAAAGCAAGTCTGCAATGAGTTGGAGGCTGCTGGAACACATGTGTCAGTGTCCACAGTCAAGCGTGTTCTACATCGCCATGGGCTGAGAGGCTGCCGTGCAAGAAGGAAGCCATTACTCCAGAAGCGGCACCTTACGGCTCGACTGAAGTTTGCTGCTGATCACATGGACAAAGACAAGGCCTTCTGGAGGAAAGTTCTGTGGTCAGACGAAACTAAAATTGAGCTTTTTGGCCACAATGACCAGAAATATGTTTGGAGGAGAAAAGGTGAGGCCTTTCACCCCAAGAACACCATACCTACCGTCAAACATGGTGGTGGTAGTATTATGCTGTGGGCCTGTTTTGCTGGCAGTGGAACTGGTGCTTTACAGAAAGTAAATGGAATAATGAAGAAGGAAGACTACCTCCAAATTCTGCAGGAAAACCTAAAATCATCAGCCAGAAAGTTGGGTCTTGGACGTAGTTGGGTGTTCCAACAGGACAATGACCCCAAACATACATCAAAAGTGGTGAAGGAATGGCTAAATCAAGCTAGAATTAAGGTCTTAGAGTGGCCTTCCCAAAGTCCTGACTTAAACCCCATAGAGAATATGTGGACTGTGCTGAAGAGACAAGTCCGACTCAGAAAACCAACAAATTTAGTTGAACTGCACCGATTCTGTCAGGAGGAGTGGTCAAAGATTCAACCAGAAGCTTGTGGATGTCTACCAAAAGCGCCTAATTGAGGTGAAAATGGCCAAGGGACATTTAACCAAATATTAACATTGCTGTATGTATATTTTTGACCCAGCAGATTTTGTCACATTTTCAAAAGACCCATAATAAATTCATAAAAGAAAAGATTTTCATGAATGTTTTTTGTGACAAAGAAATATGTGCTCCTTATCATTCCATCACAGAAAAATAAGAGTTGTAGAGTTTATTGAAAACCCTATATTGCCATGGCATACATGATCTTCACTAGTGTATGTAAACTTTTGACCACAACTGTAGGACCCTCAGTAACATTATAGTGTGCGGGTGTAGGACCCTCAGTAACATTATAGTGTGCGGGTGTAGGACCCTCAGTAACATTATAGTGTGCGGGTGTAGGACCCTCAGTAACATAGTGTGCGGGTGTAGGACCCTCAGTAACATAGTGTGCGGGTGTAGGACCCTCAGTAACATTATAGTGTGCGGGTGTAGGACCCTCAGTAACATAGTGTGCGGGTGTAGGACCCTCAGTAACATTATAGTGTGCGGGTGTAGGACCCTCAGTAACATTATAGTGTGCGGGTGTAGGACCCTCAGTAACATTATAGTGTGCGGGTGTAGTACCCTCAGTAACATTATAGTGTGCGGGTGTAGGACCCTCAGTAACATTATAGTGTGCGGGTGTAGGACCCTCAGTAACATTATAGTGTGCGGGTGTAGGACCCTCAGTAACATTATAGTGTGCGGGTGTAGTACCCTCAGTAACATTATAGTGTGCGGGTGTAGGACCCTCAGTAACATTATAGTGTGCGGGTGTAGGACCCTCAGTAACATTATAGTGTGCGGGTGTAGGACCCTCAGTAACATAGTGTGCGGGTGTAGGACCCTCAGTAACATTAAAGTGTGCGGGTGTAGGACCCTCAGTAACATAGTGTGCGGGTGTAGGACCCTCAGTAACATTATAGTGTGCGGGTGTAGGACCCTCAGTAACATTATAGTGTGCGGGTGTAGGACCCTCAGTAACATTATAGTGTGCGGGTGTAGGACCCTCAGTAACATTATAGTGTGCGGGTGTAGGACCCTCAGTAACATTATAGTGTGCGGGTGTAGTACCCTCAGTAACATTATAGTGTGCGGGTGTAGGACCCTCAGTAACATTATAGTGTGCGGGTGTAGGACCCTCAGTAACATTATAGTGTGCGGGTGTAGGACCCTCAGTAACATTATAGTGTGCGGGTGTAGGACCCTCAGTAACATAGTGTGCGGGTGTAGGACCCTCAGTAACATTAAAGTGTGCGGGTGTAGGACCCTCAGTAACATAGTGTGCGGGTGTAGGACCCTCAGTAACATTATAGTGTGCGGGTGTAGGACCCTCAGTAACATTATAGTGTGCGGGTGTAGGACCCTCAGTAACATTATAGTGTGCGGGTGTAGGACCCTCAGTAACATAGTGTGCGGGTGTAGGACCCTCAGTAACATTATAGTGTGCGGGTGTAGGACCCTCAGTAACATTAGTGTGCGGGTGTAGGACCCTCAGTAACATTATAGTGTGCGGGTGTAGGACCCTCAGTAACATTATAGTGTGCGGGTGTAGGACCCTCAGTAACATTATAGTGTGCGGGTGTAGTACCCTCAGTAACATTATAGTGTGCGGGTGTAGGACCCTCAGTAACATTATAGTGTGCGGGTGTAGGACCCTCAGTAACATTATAGTGTGCGGGTGTAGGACCCTCAGTAACATTATAGTGTGCGGGTGTAGGACCCTCAGTAACATAGTGTGCGGGTGTAGGACCCTCAGTAACATTAAAGTGTGCGGGTGTAGGACCCTCAGTAACATAGTGTGCGGGTGTAGGACCCTCAGTAACATTATAGTGTGCGGGTGTAGGACCCTCAGTAACATTATAGTGTGCGGGTGTAGGACCCTCAGTAACATTATAGTGTGCGGGTGTAGGACCCTCAGTAACATAGTGTGCGGGTGTAGGACCCTCAGTAACATTATAGTGTGCGGGTGTAGGACCCTCAGTAACATTAGTGTGCGGGTGTAGGACCCTCAGTAACATTATAGTGTGCGGGTGTAGGACCCTCAGTAACATTATAGTGTGCGGGTGTAGGACCCTCAGTAACATTATAGTGTGCGGGTGTAGGACCCTCAGTAACATTATAGTGTGCGGGTGTAGGACCCTCAGTAACATAGTGTGCGGGTGTAGGACCCTCAGTAACATTAAAGTGTGCGGGTGTAGGACCCTCAGTAACATAGTGTGCGGGTGTAGGACCCTCAGTAACATTATAGTGTGCGGGTGTAGGACCCTCAGTAACATTATAGTGTGCGGGTGTAGGACCCTCAGTAACATTATAGTGTGCGGGTGTAGGACCCTCAGTAACATTATAGTGTGCGGGTGTAGGACCCTCAGTAACATTATAGTGTGCGGGTGTAGTACCCTCAGTAACATTATAGTGTGCGGGTGTAGGACCCTCAGTAACATTATAGTGTGCGGGTGTAGGACCCTCAGTAACATTATAGTGTGCGGGTGTAGGACCCTCAGTAACATTATAGTGTGCGGGTGTAGGACCCTCAGTAACATAGTGTGCGGGTGTAGGACCCTCAGTAACATTAAAGTGTGCGGGTGTAGGACCCTCAGTAACATAGTGTGCGGGTGTAGGACCCTCAGTAACATTATAGTGTGCGGGTGTAGGACCCTCAGTAACATTATAGTGTGCGGGTGTAGGACCCTCAGTAACATTATAGTGTGCGGGTGTAGGACCCTCAGTAACATAGTGTGCGGGTGTAGGACCCTCAGTAACATTATAGTGTGCGGGTGTAGGACCCTCAGTAACATTATAGTGTGCGGGTGTAGGACCCTCAGTAACATAGTGTGCGGGTGTAGGACCCTCAGTAACATTATAGTGTGCGGGTGTAGGACCCTCAGTAACATTAGTGTGCGGGTGTAGGACCCTCAGTAACATTATAGTGTGCGGGTGTAGGACCCTCAGTAACATTATAGTGTGCGGGTGTAGGACCCTCAGTAACATTATAGTGTGCAGGTGTAGGACCCTCAGTAACATAGTGTGCGGGTGTAGGACCCTCAGTAACATTATAGTGTGCGGGTGTAGGACCCTCAGTAACATTATAGTGTGCGGGTGTAGGACCCTCAGTAACATAGTGTGCGGGTGTAGGACCCTCAGTAACATTATAGTGTGCAGGTGTAGGACCCTCAGTAACATTATAGTGTGCGGGTGTAGGACCCTCAGTAACATTATAGTGTGCGGGTGTAGGACCCTCAGTAACATTATAGTGTGCGGGTGTAGGACCCTCAGTAACATTATAGTGTGCGGGTGTAGGACCCTCAGTAACATTAGTGTGCGGGTGTAGGACCCTCAGTAACATTATAGTGTGCGGGTGTAGGACCCTCAGTAACCCCATTCCTCATTGTTTGCTCTGTGAGATAAGCGTTTGGTTGGTCCATTATGGGATTCCCTGACAGGATGTGAGCTGCAGGAGATCTTAAGAGTCTGTTTATGTGTTTCTGCTCCTCGTCAGCCTCTGAACCAAACTCATCCACAGCAAATGTTTATCAAGGGAGGTAATAAAAAAAAGAACTTTCAAAGGGGTTACATTTCTCTTATAGGAGCAGTTTTGCAGGCATTGGAAAGCTGTTTTGTCCATTCTAACTAACTCTAGGTTGAAGAATAAGTTATTAAACAGTCATCTTGGGAGATTTTGCTTCATTTTAATGCAGTAATTGTTTTAATGAAGATACAGCCTAGATTTGAAAATTTTCTGTAAATTAAAAAGTTTAAACACCTTTTTGCTAGTCATTAAAAGTTGATCAAATACATTTGTTGGATGTAATTGCTAACTATAACAATGAAGTAAATGTTTATAATATTTATACAATATTCAAAACACTTGATACTTGCATCAAGCCGAGCCTTTAGTCCACTGCAGCTTAAACTCTGTTTTACAAACGCAAGCTTCCATTCTGGTGAGATATTTTATGAAAATACAGCATGTTAAAGTTGTGTTGGCCCAAGTCATCTAGTGCAACCACAACCTATACTATAAAACAACATCAGTGTTGTGATAAGCTTGAGTACGACATTTATCAACTTTGTGGTGTCTTATTGCCACCTATTCATAGATGTGGTGTAAAAATGCGGTGTGTATGTGGCAAGTGAGGGGTTAAAGCTCCTCTCCTTCAGCTGTCAGTGAGCATGTGCTCTCTCAGTCAGACTCATTCTGCACCACCTGGACCACATAGCTTCTGTCGTCACCCCCCCCCCACTCACTCACTAGATTTTTCTCAGCATAATCTCTGCTTTAAATGCGTTCATGTAGTGTTTTTATAGGGGTAATGTAGGTAAGTGTACAACAAAAGGTGGAGGAGTTATGTGGCGCAGTCGGTTAGGGTGTTGGGTTAGTAATCACAAGGTCCCTGGTTCGAACCCTGGCTGTGTTAACATGACGTTGTGTCCTTAGGTAAGGCACTTCACCCTACTTGCCTCAGGGGGATTGTCCTTGTACTTGCTCTAAGTCGTTTTGGATAAGAGTGTCTAATAAATGACTAACAGAAAGAAAGATTCCATTTTCACAGAATTATGCTGCATTAAGCTTTGACCACTTTCCGACAGACTACACTGATTCAAATAAACCATCGACATGTGTTTGTGGAGCAAGATGTGAGTTTTACAGCCTACAAGCATTTTGGAAGCCTAATAATACATCAAGGGCATGTTGCGGACATCTGCCCCTATACAATGTAGCTAGTGTGCGGCCCTAAATACAATACGGTAACTACAGACATGTACAGTGTAGTAATTGGCTATGATTGACAATGACAGTCATAGAATGTCAAACTCTAATACGATATACTTGTGGTCCTTGTCCTACAGTGCTGTGTGTGCTGGTGGACGTTGGTCTTGTTCCCATCTCTGTGGGAGAGTCTGGACACAACCGTCTGGTTCTTGTTCTTACACCAGCACAATATTGGTCAAGTATGTCTAGAAAGTTCAGCTTCAAATACACTGGCAGCTCATAGCCCACTGCCCCTGACTAGGGTTTGAAATCATTTACATTTGATGGATTTTGATTCTGGTTTTCGAATCTAGTTCTTGTTAAATATGGGTTCCAATTTCCAAAATGTTTAGGAGAGAATTAAATACACCATTAACATTTAATTATTGATTTAGCAGATGCTTTTATCCAAAGCGACTTACAAGAGAGAGCATTACAAAAGAGCATTTGTCACTGAACATAACAGTGATGAACCCCAAAACATGCTTATAGATTATGAAACATACATCGTGAGAACCAATAATTGACAAGGAAAGAGCTATAAGGGCATTCAACCGAACAGTTTACAAATTTAAGGCAGGCACATTTCTTCCTTCACCTTCGAGGCGAACAACAAAGCAACAACAGCTGATATTTCTAAGTGTCATTAAACTCTCGGAACAAGTGAGTCTTGAGCCTTTTCTTGAAGGTGAGACAGTCTGTGCTTCTGATGGAGGTGGGGATTTGATTCCACCATTGGGGAGCCAGACAGGAGAAGAGTTTGTGTAGGATAGGTATAGCTGCGTGTCGTCAGCTTAGCAGTGATAGGAGAAGCCATGGAAGGAGATGATTGGTCTGAGTGAGGTGGTGTACTGAGTCAGTAGGAGAGGTCCAAGTACCGAACCCTGTGGGACACCAGTGGAGAGCTGGCAAGGACCTGACATCTTTACACCCCAGGAGACCTGGCTAATGTTATTATCAGAACACAATCAGCTAGATAACATTATCAGAACACACTCAGCCAGGTCTTGCATCACTTAGATGCTAGCTAGGTTATTGAAAAGTCTGAGCAAATTTACAAATCGGCCCCACATTTTCAGCAGATTCAGCAGAGCATTTGAATTCAGATGTAGATTTACACGTACCAGTTAGTTGAAATATGAATAGTATTCATTTTTCATGAATGAATAGTAAAAACGTACAGAAGGGTTGGTCATAGAATTCTGCTCGTACTCATGGTAACCCCTTATTTTAGACCAGCAACGTTTTGGAGCTACTTAAGAATCACATTCCCTGCTGGTTTTTAGACTGTTGTAAAGAGAAATGACTGGTTGGAGATTAAGCAGTCTTCAAACCAGCAACCAATATGTGGAAAATGGGTATTCAATACCTAACCTACCCCTGACACTAAAGAATACAAGGTTCATAATGTTAGGATTTCTTGGTCATGTTGGACTACAAGAGTTAGATGACCTTGTGCTTTCACACACATTCATGAACACTGAAACCACACAAACCCATCCATTGTAGATTCCTCCACAGGCATTGTAGCGCTGGAAATAGGCCTGACCTTTGCCCCTGTGGAGCACCTGTTTCACTGCAAGAACAGCTGAGATTCCTGGAGCTTTGTGGTGTCGTTTCATGCAGGCCTCCCCCAGCTTGGTCCAACTCTCCTCTGGGACTAGCAATGAAATTTAGCATTGTGAGAATCAATAGTTGGAGATGAGTCATGGTCATGTTTGGGTTTAGTCAGTGTCTCAGGTTTTAGAGGATTTATTTGCCTCTGCTAAGCTGTGCTTGTGTTGAAGTCAAGCATGCCGGCTCTGATTTTCTTTTTGACAAACTCCATCAAGCCATGTGCTCCTCATGTGCTCCTCATGTGTCCTCCTCATGTGTCCCTCATGTGTCCTCCTCATGTGTCCCTCATGTGTCCTCCTTATGTGTCCTCCTCATGTGTCCCTCATGTGTCCTCCTCATGTGTCCTCCTCATGTCCTCCTCATGTCCTCCTCATGTGTCCTCCTCATGTGTCCCTCATATGTCCTCCTCATGTGTCCTCCTCATGTCCTCCTCATGTGTCCTCCTCATGTCCTCCTCATGTCCTCCTCATGTCCTCCTCATGTCCTCCTCATGTCCTCCTCATGTGTCCTCCTCATGTCCTCCTCATGTCCTCCTCATGTCCTCCTCATGTGTCCTCCTCATGTCCTCCTCATGTCCTCCTCATGTGTCCTCCTCATGTGTCCTCCCAGGACATGAAGCCAACCTTCACTGTGGCCAACCTGCCCAGTGGCATCAACACGGCTGTGTCCTCCTCCGCCCCCTCCTCGTCCTCCTCAAGCGTCGTGGCCATGCACCTGCAGAACAGCAATCCTGCCACCTGCTGGCAGGTGTCAGCTGGCATCAACACCCTCAGCACCAGCACCAACGGCACCGTGCTCAAGGGCTCGGCCACGCCTGCGGGGGTCATGTTGCCTGGAGGCTTCACCCTCATGTCTGGTGAGTTAACCATTTCTCTCTGGGGGGGGGGGACATTGCATTTGGACGTTGAAAATCCATGTAAAACTAAGGGGATGATAATTAGGTAAGCAGCTGTGCATGTGGGATCATGGATTTAATATCATGCTGTATCATGCAGCCAAATCAGGTTCTGGTTTAACCAAAACGGAGAAACCAAGAATTGTAGTTTCACCCCTGCTGCTTACTAGTCTGGTGTCCTGCTGTGGCATTTATACGTTCACCAGGGGGTTTGTCAAATCTTTATTTAACTTGCTTTGCTTGTTGATTTGTCAAACTGATTTGTCTAGTTGGTTTGGGTGAGATTTCCTTTGTTGCAGTATCGGATCAGTGTCTGTTTTAACTACATCCTGTTTTTTTGGGCCCCACTGTGTTTTGCAGCTTTTTATGAAAGTGATGGTCAGTTGTTTTGTATGTGTGGTTGTGCCTGTGTAGTTGTGTTTGTGTGGCTGTTGCTGTGCTCGTTGTTGTGGCTGTGTAACAGCGTGCCTGTGTTGTGGCCACGCTGTTGCACATTCTGCAGTGTTTCTTCATTGTTGCTCGTGTCTTTCATGTTCTGCTGAGTCTCCACTTATGTCGTCTCTGACTGCAGGAACTCTGTGTTTGCGTTTGAGTTTTGATTCCAAACCACGCCTGCATCGCATCTCAGAATTCTTCTTTGAATTTATTTCTGTCTTATCTCTGCCTTATGCTGGCCAGTACTCTCTCTCTCTCTTTCTCCACCTGTGTGTGCTGTGCGGCTAACCTCACTGCGCCCCCCCGCCAGGCGCTCAGCTTCCCCCTGGCACACACACCATCCCTCTCAGTCAGCTGCAGGCCCTTCAGGGGCCCCTGGGCCCGACTGGCATCACCACTGCTACCACACACGCTCAGCAGGGCCAGGCCACGCTCCTCCACCTTCCCGCAACCGTCTCGCTCACAGGTCAGGGGCTTCATTGTCTGAGGGGGGTGGGGGAGTGGAGGGGGGTGGAGGGGGGTGGTGGTACCTTCCTCTGTCTGCATCCTGGTCTCACTGCATGTTCACCTCCCCACACCCCTGTCCCTGTCCCTCCACACCCCTGTCCCTGTCCCTCCACACCCCTGTCCCTGTCCCTCCACACCCCTGTCCCTGTCCCTCCACACCCCTGTCCCTGTCCCTCCACACCCCTGTCCCTCCCCACACCCCTGTCCCTCTCCATCCCTGTCCCTCTCCCCCCTTGTCCCTCCCCACCCCATGTCCCTCTCCCCCCTTGTCCCTCCCCACCCCTGTACCTCTCCACCATCCATCTGGTTGTCCCTCATTAGAATGTGCAAAGGAAAAAAAACTAAAGCAGGAATCTGAATTTGAGCTGTAGCCCAAAAACTTGTATTTAATTTAAGTTCACAGGTCAGAATTGTATGAATCAGGGTTTAAGGGTGAGAAACTGTCAAGAAACCAGTGAAGCTTTGTGTCCAAGGAGGAAAGGAATGAAGGACAACCATGAGAAAGAAAGGGATGAAATGGACATGGGAGGGAAGAACCAGGAAAGGTGTTTGGGGAAAGAGTGTTAGGGGTGTGTGCGTGTGCGTGGTGCTAGCTGCTATCACACAGGAAAGGTGGACTTGATTCACATGCAGTCCAGCAACTTGACTTATTTTAGAACACAATAAAAACTGTCAGTTTCTCAGTGTTTCGCCCTCATTCATTAACTCATTCTTCCTGTGCTGTAGAGAATGTAGAGTAACAGCATTGCATGTGACATGGTAGCGATATTAGACATTTTCCATCCAGACCCAGTGGTAGTCAGGTGGTCCTCATGGCACCTATAGGCATGTGGCTTCATTAAGCAACACTCACTGACCTTGTCATCATTTCTGCATGTGACCAGTACAGATTAGGATGTCTGAGATCCTTTAAACCTCCCCAGACTAACCCTGACCCAGACTAACCCTGACCCAGACTAACCCTGACCCAGACTAACCCTGACCCAGACTAACCCTGACCCAGACTAACCCTGACCCAGACTAACCCTGACCCAGACTAACCTTGACCCAGACTAACCTTGACCCAGACTAACCCTGACCCAGACTAACCTTGACCCAGACTAACCTTGACCCAGACTAACCCTGACCCAGACTAACCCTGACCCAGACTAACCCTGACCCAGACTAACCCTGACCCAGACTAACCCTGACCCAGACTAACCCTGACCCAGACTAACCCTGACCCAGACTAACCCTGACCCAGACTAACCTTGACCCAGACTAACCTTGACCCAGACTAACCCTGACCCAGACTAACCCTGACCCAGACTAACCCTGACCCAGACTAACCCTGACCCAGACTAACCCTGACCCAGACTAACCTTGACCCAGACTAACCCTGACCCAGACTAACCCTGACCCAGACTAACCCTGACCCAGACTAACCCTGACCCAGACTAACCCTGACCCAGACTAACCCTGACCCAGACTAACCCTGACCCAGACTAACCCTGACCCAGACTAACCCTGACCCAGACTAACCCTGACCCAGACTAACCCTGACTAACCCAGACTAAATGAAGATACATCTTGAAACAACAATGCACCTTAAGTGAAATATCTGGTCTGTCTGTGTTTGTATGCTGACCTTGATGCTGGGGTCAATTGTGTGTGTGTGTTTATGGTTGTGTACTCGTACGTATGTGTGTGTGTGTGTGTGTGTGCGTCAGGAGGAGGTATGCCTCAGCAGCTCCAGACCATCCAGGTCCATCCCAGCAGCCAGCAGAGCTCCCTGAGCCACAGCAACCCAGAGCTGTGCCACACCACAGGCAGCTCCACAGGTAAGCACCCCCCCTCCTGGAGCCTGGAGCAGGCAGCACGACTGGAGCTTTTCTGGTGCTTCTATGGATAGTTTTTTTAGCCTTATTTGACTACTTTTATACAGGTTGGCCATTTTTGTGCTTTATGAGTAAATTGACTTGACGTCTACAGACTTTATCCAGCACAGCGACACGAATTCCCCAAGGTACAGTCTCTGCTCTCCAAAAGCCGATGTCATTTATTGGCTTGCTGTGCTTCGTGAGTTTTCTCACTTCCTGACGGTCAGAAGGTGTCATCAGAGTACCAGCACCATCTTCTGGACAAACATGAAACAGCCATGAGAGCTCTTAAAGCTGGCGTCTGGCAAATGAAAGCGCTGAGTTGCGTTCTCAGTTGTCTGAAGAAAAGATTTTCAATCTCTGTCTCCATCTTAAGAGAACATCGTCTTGCTGTGTTGGTTTTCCATCCTTGGTGGTAAACTTCATCTGCAGGCTTCACTGAACATGTTTACCTCCTCCTCCAGTGAGCATGCCCACCACCATCGTCACCTCATCTATGCCCTCGTCTGTGGCGGGTCACATGATGTACCCTGGTGCCCACACGGTCATGTACGCCACGCCCACTCCCTCCCTCACTGATGGAGGACTGACTGTGCTCAACACCTTCTCCCAGGCCTCACACGCACAATCCCATGATGCTGGTGAGTCAGCCACACTAACAGCTGATCCAGGATGGGCAAACAAGAAGACGTTTAATTAGGGTGTTAGATTAGACATTTTGAAAAAACGTTCTAGGTCAAATTCACAAGGATTCTATGTAGAACCCTTTTATTTTACATTTACTCATTTAGCAGACGCTTTTATCCAAAGCGACTTACAGTAAGTACAGGGACATTCTCCCTGAGGCAAGTTGGATGAAGTGCCTTGCCCAAGGACACAAAGTCATATAGCCACAGCGGGGGCTCGATCTCACAACCTTCCGTTCATGAGGCCAACGCCTTAACCCATTGAGCCATCTGACTCCCCCCTTTATGCCATTAAGGATAATTGACAGAAAAGTCTGTTTACCGAGGGACATGATCTTCATGAAGTTTGACAGATGACACTCGCATTAGACGGAAGACTTTGATGTTCTGTGTCAAGGAAATGAGGTTCTGCTTGTTAACCGCTTTCCAATGAATGACACCTTTTGTTGCTTTCCAGGTGCTGTTCCACAGGTGTTCCTCACAATGCCACCAGGGGCAGTGCAGCTCCACCCGGTAGGACTGACTACCTTCAGCTTGGCCCGTACCATAGAAACTCAGTTACACACTTCTGTACCAGTCCCTCAGTTCCTGTTTGAAGCAGGAATGTTACCTTGGATGAAACACCAGCTTCTTCATGTCTGATAGGTGGGGAACAAGACTAACCCTGCCTCTTTTTCTCCATGTTAGATGGTGATTGGTCAGCAGTCAAGCAGCAGCACTAGCAACCTAACAGAGCTTCAAGTGGTCAATCTGGATGCCCACACAAAGGACGACTGACCTGTCCACATATCAGTACACACAAACACACACCAGGGGATCACTGACACTTTGCCAACTGCTACCCCCTATTTATTACTGCCTTTTCACAACAAATATATTGTTTTTATAATAAACACAAAGATGCACACACGCTCACATATTTACCATGATGTTGAATTAGGATTGACATTAAGGTACTGTCATTTTCCTTTTTTTATAGACATAACATACATTTTGTGGTGATCTTTTCTTTACTGTCGATTTCTGAGACACACACACACACTGCTGGTGCTGCTGTCACATGTCATTCATGTGTGTGTGTGCGTGTGCACGATAGCATTTGTATAGGTAAACTGATTGCGTAATTCATTCTGGTTTACACATGAATGTATTTCTTTTTTAAGCCCATTGTCTATTTGGTTCTTTGGTATTACTGCAGATGAATGAACATTTTTTTATGCCAGTTGCTAAATTCTATGGGTAAATATTTTCCATTTGACTTTTATTTTGATGCTTTGGTGCCAACTGGCTTTGAGACTTCTGTTGAGGGAAATCCATCCCCTGTCTGTCCATCCCGTCTGTCCATCCCCTGTCTGTCCATCACCTGTCTGTCCATCCCCTGTCTGTCCATCCCCTGTCTGTCCATCCCGTCTGTCCATCCCCTGTCTGTCCATCCCCTGTCTGTCCATCACCTGTCTGTCCATCCCCTGTCTGTCCATCCCCTGTCTGTCCATCCCCTGTCTGTCCATCCCCTGTCTGTCCATCACCTGTCTGTCCATCCCCTGTCTGTCCATCCCCTGTCTGTCCATCCCCTGTCTGTCCATCCCCTGTCTGTCCATCACCTGTCTGTCCATCCCCTGTCTGTCCATCCCCTGTCTGTCCATCCCCTGTCTGTCCATCCCGTCTGTCCATCCCCTGTCTGTCCATCACCTGTCTGTCCATCCCCTGTCTGTCCATCCCCTGTCTGTCCATCCCGTCTGTCCATCCCCTGTCTGTCCATCACCTGTCTGTCCATCACCTGTCTGTCCATCCCCTGTCTGTCCATCCCCTGTCTGTCCATCCCGTCTGTCCATCCCCTGTCTGTCCATCCCCTGTCTGTCCATCACCTGTCTGTCCATCCCCTGTCTGTCCATCCCCTGTCTGTCCATCCCCTGTCTGTCCATCACCTGTCTGTCCATCCCCTGTCTGTCCATCACCTGTCTGTCCATCCCCTGTCTGTCCATCCCCTGTCTGTCCATCCCCTGTCTGTCCATCCCCTGTCTGTCCATCACCTGTCTGTCCATCCCCTGTCTGTCCATCCCCTGTCTGTCCATCCCCTGTCTGTCCATCCCCTGTCTGTCCATCCCCTGTCTGTCCATCCCGTCTGTCCATCCCCTGTCTGTCCATCACCTGTCTTTCCATCCCCTGTCTGTCCATCCCCTGTCTGTCCATCCCCTGTCTGTCCATCCCGTCTGTCCATCCCCTGTCTGTCCATCACCTGTCTGTCCATCCCCTGTCTGTCCATCACCTGTCTGTCCATCCCCTGTCTGTCCATCACCTGTCTGTCCATCCCCTGTCTGTCCATCACCTGTCTGTCCAGCCCCTGTCTGTCCATCCCGTCTGTCCATCACCTGTCTGTCCATCCCCTGTCTGTCCATCACCTGTCTGTCCATCACCTGTCTGTCCATCCCCTGTCTGTCCATCCCCTGTCTGTCCATCCCGTCTGTCCATCCCCTGTCTGTCCATCCCCTGTCTGTCCATCCCCTGTCTGTCCATCCCCTGTCTGTCCATCACCTGTCTGTCCATCCCCTGTCTGTCCATCACCTGTCTGTCCATCACCTGTCTGTCCATCACCTGTCTGTCCTGGATTTATAATCACCATTGATCCAATAATTTACTTGATAGATTGGCCATTAAATTCATACTGTAACATTCACTGAAAGTCTGATTAATGAAAGTCCATGAATATGTCTATAATATAGATCAGTGTTTCCCAACCCTGGTCCTCAGGGAACACCTGCCCTGCATGTTCTAGATGTTTCCCTGCTCCAACACACCTGATTTCAAATGAATGGTCATAAGCAGGCAGCTGGAGAGCTGGATAATGACCCATTCAGATTCAGATGACAGATCCAGGTGTGTTGGAGCAGGTAAATAATCCAAAACATGTAGGACAGGTTTAGAATTCGCATAATTAAAATATACAGTATATTTTTTAGTTTGTTGTGGAATTCACAAGGATGTTATGTCAAAAATGAATATTGACAACATTCAGTTAAGGATAAAGGTTTGTTTGCTGAGGGAAGGTTCAATGACAGAAAACCATCAGTATACATATATCACTTTGCTGGATTGCTTGAAACACAAGCATATACACACGTATGCACATTTCCATGTTTTCAACCACTTCTATCTTTCTGAGTTGACGGTTTTCCAATGTTGCCTGTGTCATCGTTGTATATTTTTTTGAAAACAAGTAAAATTCATGTTTTTTATCCTTCTAATTAGTACATATTTACAGGTTGCAGGAAGATGATATTACAGGAGCAGCATATAATGAGTCATGGGTTCTAAGAGTTTGGAAAACATATTTTCTATATCTTATCACTGATGTTAACTGTACATAATTTAAATGTGTAATAAATGTACTTTTGGAGAAACAACCTGTCATTTTTTTTATTATTATTATTAATATTGAGAAGTTTCACTTTTGATGAGTTATTTAGTATAAATGTGTGTGTCTTGGACACAACCGGGTGAAGAAAGGGGGATCGGCTGGATTCTCCTCTCCAGTACCCTGGCGTAGACCTTACCGGGGAGGCTGAGGAGTGTGATTCCTCTGTAATTGGAACACATCCTCCGGTCCCCCTTCTTAAATAGGGGAACCACCACCCCGGTCTGCCAATCCATAGGCACTGTTCCAGACCGCCACGCGATGCTGCAGAGGCGTGTCAACCAGGACAGTCCCACAACATCCAGAGACTTCAGGTACTCAGGACGGATCTCGTCCACCCCCGGAGCCCTGCCACCAAGGAGCCCATCGACTACCTCAGTGACTTCAGCCCGGGTGATAGGCGGGTCCGCCCCGAAGTCCCCAGTCTCTGCTTCCTCCTCGGAAGACGTGACAGCAGGATTGAGGAGATCCTCAAAGTATTCCTTCCACCGTCCGACAACATCCCCAGTCGACGTCAACAGCTCCCCACCCGCACCGTAAACAGTGTTGGTGAAGCACTGCTTCCCCCTCCTGAGGCGCCGAACGGTTTGCCAGAATTTCCTTGGGGTCGACCGATAGTCCTTCTCCATGGCCTCCCCGAACTCCTCCCAGACCCGAGGTTTTGCCTCTGTGACTACCCGAGCCGCGGCACGCTTGGCCTGCTTGTACCGGTCAACTGTTTCGGGTGTCCCACAAGCCAGAACTGCTCGATAGGACTCCTTCTTCAGTTTGACGGCATCCCTTACTTCCAGTGTCCACCACTGGGTTCTGGGATTGCCGCCGCGACCCGCACCAGAGACCTTGTGACCACAACTCCGGACTGCCGCATTGACAATGGAGGTCGAGAACATGGTCCATTCAGACTCGATGTCCCCAGCCTCCCCCGGGATCTGTGAGAAGCTCTCCCGGAGGTGTGAGTTGAAGACCCCAGAGGGGTCCGCCAGACGTTCCCAGCAGACCCTCACGATATGTTTGGGCCTGCCAAGTCTGTCTAACTTCCCCCCCCACCAGCGGATCTGACTCACAACCAGGTGGTGATCGGTTGACAGCTCCGCCCCTCTCTTCACCCGAGTGTCCAAGACACACGGCCGCAGGTCAGAAGACACGACAACAAAGTCGATCATCGACCTTCGGCCTAGAGTGTCCTGGTGCCACGTGCACTGATGGACACTCTTGTGCTTTAACATGGTGTTTGTTATGGACAAACCGTGACTAGCACAGAAGTCTAATAACAAAACACCACTCGGGTTAAGATGGATGGGGCCGTTCTTCCCAATCACCCTTCTCCAGGTGTCACTGTCATTTCCCACGTGGGTGTTGAAGTCCCCCAGTAGAACGACAGAGTCCCCAGTCGGTGCACTGTTCAGTACGCCTCCCAGAGACTCCAAGAAGGCCGGGTACTCTGCACTGCTGTTCGGCCCGTAGGCCGCCACAACAGTGAGAGACCTGTCCCCGGCTTTTAGGCGCAGGGACGCGACCCTCTCGTTCAACGGTGTAAACACGTGGCGACTGAGCTGTGGAGCTATAAGCAAACCCACACCAGCCCGCTGCCTCTCCCCGCGGGGAACGCCAGAGAAATGGAGAGTCCAGCCTCTCTCAAGGATAATGGTTCCAGAGCCCAAGCTGTACAGTAATCCCTGCTATATCACGGTTCACGGTTTTGCTACTTCACGTTTTTTGATTGGCTGACTAGTCTCTCTGCTTCTTTTCTACCTGTGCGTCAATAACGTTGCGGTTTACTGTAATACTGTATGCACTGTACACGTGCAAAAACAGATAGCCAAATAAAATACACGTAAATGTCTCTTGTACAAGCAAATTATCTTAACCAATAATGTCGACAAAACGTTCTGCACCGACAAAGGCACCTGCGGTCGGGCCCAAAAGGCAGAGGATGTTAACAGTCGCAGAAAAAGTTAAACTTCTGGACATACTAAAGGAGAGGAGACAGTTTTCACCCCCAACAAATGATATGCTGGAGTTATTGACCTTTTGCATCTACGTCACTAATCACGTGGGTGTGCCATGCTGGACGGCAAGAGTGAACGAAGCATTGCAGGGAGCGCAAAACTTACGAAACTGCAAGTTTAGTCTATCTAAACTTACAGCGATCGCAAGTATTTTTGTCATCAATCATGACTTCTTCTAGGGCATGTTCAGTTCGGTTGTCAGTGGAAGTAAATCATCTTTTAGTTGTTCATATCGATATTTGGGAAAAGTCAAGATCGATAGCTTAAAAACTGACCCGTACCTTCTCCCTCCGTCCATATTCACCGATTTAATCAAATCGCCAACTTTACCTTAATTCACCCCCCACGATATGCACCAACTCCCAGTTCAACTCCAGGCATGAATAAAACATTTAATTGTGTGCGTGCTGCAAGGCGCACACTATGTTATTACTAGCGTTTATTATTATTATTCTTACGCCGTTTTTTGGCTCGAAACATCTACCAGAGTTTTTGACGCATATACACAAAAGTTATATCAGAACGTGCGGCTCGGCCCCGACATGTGTGCTATGATTTTTCTAAGACTTTTGGCGAACAATTTTGGCCAAAAATTGCCAAAAACCACACCAAAAAAATGAATGGGTGTTAATGGAAAGAATGTTTGAGAGGTAGAGTGGAGATGTCATCGCTAGAGTGAGGAGAAGAGAGATTTGTGTACAAAAAATAAAACGTATTCGACTACCATGGCCTCAAATGCACCACTACAGACACAATTTATACATAGAAACGTAGGAAAATGTGTCCTCTAGCTCACACTTGCTTTACTTTATCTGTCAGATTTATTGTTTTAGCTTGACATGCGAAAATTCGGCCGCAGCACCCATGAAGAGCCTCATAGGGTTAGGGTTAGGGTTAAGGTGTTAAATGTGTCAGGAAAATTTCAGGAGGAAAACAAAACGAACACTTTTTAGAATTGCTCCCAAGAGCACATTTCTTCACTTGTCAACACAAAATGCCTATGTAGACGTTCAGGAAGGGCTCGGCCGGCTTCACGTTAACCTGGTTTTATGATTGGAAACACGGTTTGTCCAGAAATCCTTCCTGTTCGAGGGGTGCTGTAAGCCTTTTCTATCTGTTCAACTGTCAGCTGCAACTCATTAGTTCGTTACTTAGCAACGTGCTTGAAAGAGGAGAGACGGTGGCCACGAATGACGGTGGCAATTTTATGAACAGTAATTCATTTCACATTTAATAACTTTAATTGGAGGATATTTACTGGAGGAATCAAATTGGCTCTTTTTGTTTCGGGTGTATTTATAAACTGTACTCCAGCTCAACTCTTCCTCTCTGGCTCTAAGTCTCTAAGGTAAGCAAACATCTTTTTCAACTCTTTCGCTAGCATGCTATCTAAAATGTAGGTTTTTGACTTCTTTAACATTTGGGCTCATAGGTATTCATGTGCTTATCAGTCAGGATTTACAACTGACATTCCAACTAGCTGTGAAGATATGCTGTTTGCTAACATTAGCGACCAATGCTGAAATTAGCGCCTAAGCTAATTGCTAGTGCATCAGCATATGTTTTGCTAGCATGCTAAGATGTGGGTTTTTGACTTCTTTAACATTTGGGCTTATATGTATTCATGTGCTTATCAGTCAGGACGGTGGTGGAGGGTTATGGGGGGGGGGGGGGGTATTTGTGTGCATTTTGACCGTTTAGGGTCGTTTTCGGAGGGGGGGGGGGGGGGCGATCGGCGTTCGCGGGGGGCGGGGGGCGGGGGGGCTCGTGCGGGGGGGTTTGAGGGCAGGGTTCATATGGTGGGGTCCATAGGATTCTAACGAGATATTGGGGAGGTGTGTGGGAGGTCGGGTTGATGAGCTATGAGCCTATTTGGGGGAGAGGTTTGAGAATCGCAATTGATTTACATGCACCTTCAAGCGGAGATTGTGACGTTGCGGGGGGCTCGGGGGGGCGATTTCGGAGGGGTTTGGGGTATTGGGGAGGTGTGTGGGTGGTTGGGATCGGCAGTTCCATAGAGAAACAGTGGGGATTAAATACAGGTCTTTTAGGAATTGCTATTTAAATTGTTGGGGGGGCTTGCTGTAAAACATTCATAATCGTCTGGATACTGGTTGACCTTGCAAACTATTGGCTAGTGTTGTATGGGGAGTCCTGTAGTCCTGTAGTTTATAGATGATTGAACCTGTGTCTCTGCTACTAAGTGATTCATTGCACTGAATGGTTTGATTGACAGTTCATCATTAAGTCATTAATGTACAGACTGCCTGTGTGTATGCACAATATGTGTATATATAACTGGACTGGACTCACCACACTGACGCACTGTACAAGAAAGGTCAGAGCCGGCTGTACTTCCTGAGGAGGCTGAGGTCTTTCGGAGTGCAGGGGGCACCCCTAAAGTCTTTCTATGACTCAGTGGTGGCCTCTGCCATCATGTACGGTGTGGTCTGCTGGAGCAGCGGCATCACTGAGAGGGAAAGGAAGAAGCTGGACAAGGTCATCAAGAAGTCCAGCTCAGTCCTGGGCTGCCCTCTAGACTCAGTGCAGGAGGTGGGTGACAGACGTGTCCTGGCAAAGCTGACAACCATGCTGGACCACGAGTCACACCCCCTGCAGGACTCACTGTCCGCTCTGGAGAGCAGCTTCAGCAACAGGCTGATTCACCCTCGGTGTGTGAAGGAGAGATTCCGCAGGTCCTTCCTTCCTGCTGCTGTCAGACTGTTTAACAATAATCACTAAATACTGCTGTCCATAGCCACTATCATGTGCTACACCTTTACCATTATTATAACTATTACCTTCACTACCTCACCACCATGCAGTATTACTGTTATTACTCTTTTATTGTATCTATATCTGTATTATATATTTTTTGGCTTTTATTACTTACCTCAATCATGTGCAATACTCATGTTATATTGATACTCTGTACTAAGTGCAATATTTCTACTTAACTTGCTTACTTTTTGCAATACTGTAATGCTGTAAATCTCCATTCTCCAAAACTGTCTATATGTCTATATGTCTACCTAACTTATTTTTTTATCATACTCTTGCAAAATACTGTAATTCTGTATCTCAACTGCAATAACTGCCTGCATGTCGACTTGTCGACTTAACTTACTATTTTGTACACTGGACTACTTAACCAGACTACTTAATTACTTAATTACTTAATTACTTATTTTCTTATTTTTTTTAAGATATCTGACCTTATCGTGCCCGCCTATTGCTATTGCCATTGTTATTGCTATTGTTATGTTATTGTCATTATGTATATTACCCTGCAACTCTGTGTGCTGTACTTTACCCTGCTGCTGTTGTGAACTGCAATTTCCACCTCCTGGAGGACAAATAAAGGTTCATCTAATCTAATCTAATATATATATATGTACACTACCGTTCAAAAGTTTGGGGTCACCCAAACAATTTTGTGTTTTCCATGAAAAGTCACACTTATTCACTACCATATGTTGTGAAATGAATAGAAAATAGAGTCAAGACATTGACAAGGTTAGAAATAATGATTTGTATTTGAAATAAGATTTTTTTTACATCAAACTTTGCTTTCGTCAAAGAATCCTCCGTTTGCAGCAATTACAGCATTGCAGACCTTTGGCATTCTAGCTGTTAATTTGTTGAGGTAATATGGAGAAATTGCACCCCACGCTTCCAGAAGCAGCTCCCACAAGTTAGATTGGTTGGATGGGCACTTCTTGCGTACCATACGGTCAAGCTGCTCCCACAACAGCTCAATGGGGTTCAGATCTGGTGACTGCGCTGGCCACTCCATTACCGATAGAATACCAGCTGCCTGCTTCTGCTCTAAATAGTTATTGTACAATTTGGAGGTGTGTTTAGGGTCATTGTCCTGTTGTAGGATGAAATTGGCTCCAATCATGCGCTGTCCACTGGGTATGGCATGGCGTTGCAAAATGGAGTGATAGCCTTCCTTATTCAGAATCCCTTTTACCCTGTACAAATCTCCCACCTTACCAGCACCAAAGCAACCCCAGACCATCACATTACCTCCGCCATGCTTAACAGATGGCGTCAGGCATTCTTCCAGCATCTTTTCATTTGTTCTGCGTCTCACAAACATTCTTCTTTGTGATCCAAACACCTTGAACTTGGATTCATCCGTCCACAACACTTTTTTCCAGTCTTCCTCTGTCCAATGTCTGTGTTCTTTTGCCCATCTTAATCTGTTTCTTTTATTGGCCAGTCTCAGATATGGCTTTTTCTTTGCCACTCTGCCCTGAAGCCCAGAATCCCGCAGCCGCCTCTTCACTGTAGATGTTGACACTGGTGTTTTGCGGGTACTATTTAATGAAGATGCCAGTTGGGGACCTGTGAGGCGTCTGTTTCTCAAACTAGAGACTCTAATGTACTTATCTTCTTGTTTAGTTGTGCAACGCGGCCTCCCACTTCTTTTTTTACTCTGGTTAGAGCCTGTTTGTGCTGTCCTCTGAAGGGAGTAGTACACACCGTTGTAGGAAATCTTCAATTTCTTAGCAATTTCTCGCATGGAATAGCCTTCATTTCTAAGAACAAGAATAGACTGTCGAGTTTCAGATGAAAGTTCTCTTTTTCTGGCCATTTTGAGCGTTTAATTGACCCCACAAATGTGATGCTCCAGAAACTCAATCTGCTCAAAGGAAGGTCAGTTTTGTAGCTTCTGTAAGGAGCTAAACTGTTTTCAGATGTGTGAACATGATTGCAAAAGGGTTTTCTAATCATCAATTAGCCTTCTGAGCCAATGAGCAAACACATTGTACCATTAGAACACTGGAGTGATAGTTGCAGGAAATAGGCCTCTATACACCTATGTAGATATTGCACCAAAAACCAGACATTTGCAGCTAGAATAGTCATTTACCACATTAGCAATGTATAGAGTGTATTTCTTTAAAGTTAAGACTAGTTTAAAGTTATCTTCATTGAAAAGTACAGTGCTTTTCCTTAAAAAATAAGGACATTTCAATGTGACCCTAAACTTTTGAACGGTAGTGTATATGTGTGTGTGTGTGTGTGTGTGTATGTGCGTGTGTGTATGTGCGTGTGTGTTTTTCTCAATTAATGTTGGATAAAAAGCAGTGTTTTTGTTAGTGTGATATCAGAACTGTGTGACCTAGTGCTTTTGGTGAATTTTGATTATAGCTTATTGCTGAATCCTGATTTGTTACATGTTTGATTGCATGTGGATTGATTTGACATTTAACACAGCTGTATAACTTTATAATGTTATCTGATATTTATAATGCGGTATCATTTTGATAAAAGGTGTATTTCTAATACCAAAGTCATAGCCATTGATGGCCTAATTCTGGCATTGGATGTATTTGGGTCAGTTTACACTCTAAGTTTTTGAAAGCATTTATCTCTATTATCAAATTAGAACCAAACTATTACTATGCTACTGAACTGTAATGTAAAGTGCTACCTGACACAGAGTGACCAATTGTTTACTGCTTGCTTACTACTTAAACTTAACCTGTTAGACATCACCTACTTTTTCCAAAAAATGTGGCAGTGTGCTCAAGTGGAGCTGTCTTTAATCCTGCTGAAAATAGTGTTTACGCTACTACTAGTGCATCAGCATATGAACACCTGTTGAAAGCTTGATCTGTCACATACCTAAGCAATGGTAGAAGTCATATTCTGAAAATTACTCAACAGTGTCAGTGATGTATGGGGGAGAGTCCCGGGCCAGAGTCACGCACACTCAAAATTTCTTTAGGAATTTTTTTCTAGTTTAATAATAAACTGTTGATGAACAATACAAGTCTACTTTTTTGCTCATGTGCTTATTCAATCAATCACATTATCAAAAAATAAAGTTATCTTTATAAAACATACAGGATATAATTACATTCAGAAATAATCAAACTGAAAACATTTGAAGGCAAACGTATTGTTGTAACCAAGGAAACTTTTCAGGGCTCAGTTTTAATTGTGAGTCCCATCAGATGGGAGGTAACCTTCTCGCGCTCACCAGGCACATATCAGGTGATAAGGGGTCATCACTCTTCTCTCCTGGAAAAATAAATTAATGCCTTTATAAATGATATCTAAAACAAACCAACCAGTCAGACAATCAGATACTTAGTAATACTAGTAGTAGGCCTACTCTCTTAAATGCATATAACCTGTGAGGCAGGTGTGGGATACTTGCACTAATATACAATTTTATTCACAAATTATTTTTCTACCCGAGTTGGCACCCTGTAAATAGATCGCTAAAGACGTGACACGCATAAAAACACAACGAAACAATTTGCCTTATGTAAAATGTCATACATTTGACTTACCTTTTAAAAAGTGCTCACTGCAAATCTGTGCGTACTTTGAGGGTTTCCAATCCTTACGATTTATTGCTGCTACCCATCGCCGTCTTCTGTCTTCATCAGCAGGTAGATATGATCAAAAGCTATACGATCAAAAGCTAATTTAGGTTTACAGCCTTGCCTGTGAGTGCAGCCAACCGCACAACATGATATCACCATTTTAAAAGGTAAAATCAATGAAACTTGGCTTAACAAGGGAGACTTTCTATACCTTTACCGCGCACATGGAATACTGCCGTGCGTCATGGCAGAGTGGGCGTTCCTCTGATGAGCGTGACGACAAGTGCAAAGGGTCAATATTGGATGTATAGAGTAAAGAGAAGCAGATCTGTTCTATGATACTAGTGTAAAGTATCAGTTGGGCTTTTGGAAAAGGTTAAATTAAGAATGTGAGTAATTGTCCATAAATGTGTGAATGTATAAATTCCCATATTGACATTAAGAATGGTATCCTACATACTTAACTGCCTATAATATCACAAATAAGGATAAAGCCATTACAGATTATAATCAATTGTTATCCAACTGGACATGCAGCAAGTTCGATTATCCCCATTGTTGGATTTCCATCTCTTATGATGCCTAATTGAAACAGCAAAACCGTCAGCATCACATGTCACTCATATACATTGTGTGTAGCAATTACAAAAACATACCTTCATGTAACATGTTTCGAGCAAAAATTTAACGTATGCATTAAATATAAAAACCCTAAAAATGAGGTCTACCGTAAAAAAAACTAATGACACAGACCTATACGACTTATCCATCACAACTTTGCAATTTCAACCTCATTGAAAGACAAACAATACAAAGTTATACCAATAAAACAGTTTTGGCCAATCACAATACATCCTTCAGCCTATAGCTAAATACAAGAGGCCATGCGATAAGAGCACGTAAGTAATCATTTATTCCTGCGTTTATTAATTTAAGATAGGTGAATTTAATTGCAAATCTAAACAAACTAACATTCGTTAGCAAAGTTTGCTATTCATGATTTCGCACAAGAAAGACGCTCAGCTTCTCGGGTTTCCTCGTCGTAAATCGGGGGCAAATCCGAGTTCTGCTAGTAGTGAACTTTTAACCAAAACACGAATAGTTCAGAACTAGCGGAATTCCAGACTTACCCTCGAGTATGCAGCCTCATTCTGTGGAACTGGAGTAAAGACAAGATGTGAGAGCTTACTTGCCTACTTATTAAACAGATATAATCACAGACGATATACATTGATTTTGAAATACAAAAATCTGTCCCCCTTTGTGCAATCAAACTCGGTTTGAAAGCAAAAAGTGGCACAGATATATCAAATGCATTTGCAATATCAATGGATATCTCTTCACATTAAATATGAACTAAATAGGGGTTTAAAAGTATCCTATGCTACTTCCCAGATACAAATGGGCAACTTTGTTCTGTCAGACTACTCTACACTAAAACCATGAAGATTTTTAAGAACAGCCATCATTTGCCTTCCTTTTACATGCTAAAGAAAACCGAAATATAAGAAATTGACAAGAAAAAGCAAAGCAGGATAAGTTTACGGACTATTTTCTTGTGCGGCATGTTGGCTGGCTCCAGAATTCTTCAACCTTCTCTTTGCATCAGAGGAAATGGAAATGAGACATGCAATCTGAGAACAAACCCAACAAGGAACACTGTGCTGATTACACTGGACTCACCTGAGATATTTGGATGAACCATCCTTCCCCTAAACTGAACTATCAAATCCAAATGGATTAAGGTGTTTTAGATTTAACTAATGTCTAATTCAATTAGCTCTGCTAATCAGATTTTGAAACCCAAATGTCCAAATAAACTGCTTTGATTATTTGCCATCCCAGCCTACTTGGTCCCTGTTGTACTCAAAGAACCGGGCGAACAAAGGCCATGACCTATTTTAAATATTGAAGTGGTTGTAGGATACATATCATTTCATATTATTTTAATATTTTCATTTTAACTTATATAAATTAATTAAAACATTTGCTACAGTTTCATAAAATTTTTATTCATTTATTTTATTCACTCAAATCAACAAATGACCATGGCCAAGAATATAATAAAGGTGTACATACAGATTAGTAAATAAAACAGTAAAAAGTAAATTACATACCTCTCCATGTCTATACAGACACACACACTTTTACTATTTACTCATGTATTTACATTACATTCATTAATTTAGCTGTCATTCCTAAGTACTGTTTTACTTTTGTATTTCAATCAAAACATTTGGTGGTATATACAGTCAGGTCCATAAATATTTGGACATTGACACAATTTTCATCATTTTGGCTCTGTATACCACCACAATGGATTTGAAATAAAACAATCAAGATGTGCTTTAAGTGCAGACTTTCAGCTTTAATTTCAGGGTATTTACATCCAAATCAGGTGAACAGTGTAGGAATTACAGCACATTGTATATGTGCCGCCCCCCATTTAAGGGACCAAAAGTTATTGTACAATTAACAACAGATGTTAATGTAACACAATAACAGGTGTATGTTATTCCCTCATAAAGGGAGTTCGTTATTTCATTGACAAGGAGCAGATAAAAGGTCTAGAGTTAATTTCAAGTATGGTATTTGTGTTTGGAATCTGTTGCAAAGTCCAAAGAGCTGTCACCATCAGTGAAGCAAGCCATCGTTAGGCTGAAAAATCTAAGCAAACCTATCAGAGAGATAGCAAAAACATTAGGTGTGGCCAAATCAACTGTTTGGTACATTCTTAAAAAGAAAGAACGCACTGGTGGGATCAGTAACTCCAAAAGATCCGGAAGACCACGGAAAATAACTGTGGTGGATGACAGAAGAATTATTTCCCTGGTGAAGAAGAACCCTTACACAACAGTTGGTCAGATCAAGAACACTCTCCAGGAGGTAGGCGTATCTGTGTCAAAGTCAACAATTAAGAGAAGACTTCACCAGAGTAAATACAGAGGGTTCACCACAAGATGCAAACCATTGGTGAGTCTCAAAAACAGCAAGACCAGATTAGAGTTTGCCAAAAAACATCTAAAAGAGCCTGTACAGTTCTGGAACAACATCCTATGGACAGATGAGACCAAGATCAACTCTCAAGAGTATGGAGAAGGGAAGGAACTGCTCATGATCCAAAGCATACCACCTTGTCAGTGAAGCATGGTGGAGGTAGTGTTATGGCGTGGGCATGTATGGCTGCCAATGGAACTGGTTCCCTTGTATTTATCGATGATGTGACTGCTGACAAAAGCAGTAGGATGAATTCTGAAGTGTTTTGGGGAATATTATCTGCTCAGATTCAGCCAAATGCTTCAAAACTCATATGACGGCGCTTCACAGTGCAGATGGACAATGACCCGAAGCATACTGCGAAAGCAACCAAAGCATTTCTTAAGGCAAAGAAGTGGAATGTTCTGCAATGGCCAAGTCAATCACCTGACCTAAATCCAATTGAGCATGCATTTCACTTGCTAAAGACAAAACTGAAGGGAAAATGCCCCAAGAACAAGCAGGAACTGAAGACAGTTGCAGTAGAGGCCTGGCAGAGCATCACCAGGGATGAAACCCAGCGTCTGGTGATGTCTATGGGTTCCAGACTTCAGGCTGTCATTGACTGCAAAGGATTTGCAACCAGGTATTAAAAGTGACAATTAGATTTATGATTATGTTAGTTTGTCCAATTATTTTTGGTCCCTTAAAAAGGGGGGGGAGGGCACATATAAAATGTGTCGTAATTCCTACACCGTTAACTTGATTTGGATGTAAATACCCTGAAATTAAAGCTGAAAGTCTGCACTTAAAGCACATCTTGATTGTTTCATTTCAAATCCATTGTGGTGGTATACAGAGCCAAAATGATGAAAATTGTCAATGTCCAAATATTTATGGACCTTACTGTATATAATGACCTTGGCTTGGAGTATTCATAGAGGGGTTTATGTAGTGAGGACTTAACTTACGTCAATAAAATATCAGTACATTTAGGTTTAGTCATATAGCTCACTCTCTTATCTAGCGACTCACAGCAATTACAGGGATATTCCCCTCTGAGGCAAATCCTCTGAGGTATCCTTCAAGGATACAACGTCATGTTGAATTGTAAAAATGCTTTCAGCCTAGAGGTCTTACCTCTATATATAGTTGGAAACCCTTACAACAGATGTTAATTATAACCTGATTCCTAATACTGTATTCTGATTTGAGAATAACCTGCTTTGCCTAAAGTGAACCATCAAGCCAGGAGGATTAAGGTGCTTCTGACTCACCTCAAAACTAATCTGACTCTCACAGGTAAAGGGTGGTGAAACTGCAATTGTCCAAATAAGCTGCTTTCATTTAACTGGAAAACCTAAACCTAATTTACTTACTCCTTTACAGTCTTCTCTAGTCTAGACATAGACCTGTGGCTCTGCATTCAAAAACACGTGTGCATTGCCCTTCTTGAGGGGACAAAACTAGAGTGCAAAATAGGTTTGGTCATTGTCAACCTGACCAACTTGTACACTGTTCATTGTATACACCCAGACATTAACGTAATTACTTTATTTTACCTACCAAATGAATCATTTACATTTATTCATTTAGCAGACGCTTTTATCCAAAGCGATATAAAGCAAGTACAGAGACATTCTCCCAGAGACAAGTAGGGTGAAGTGCCTTGCCCAAGGACACAACGTCACATTGCCACAGTCGGGGCTTGATTTTTACATCCTTCTGATCATGAGGCCAACACCTTAAGCAGTGAGCCATCTGACACATTGAGCCATCTGATGGGAATCAATCTAAAATTACTCTTCAACAAATACAAAGAATGCTACATTTGTTTTAAGATGAACAGTGGCCCAGCTGCATGCCCTACCAACATTTCAGGACTGAAGTTTGTTCCTCATACTGCTCTAAGAATTATTTTCTTTAAAATGAACAGACTCTAAGATAGTTAGACACTGCTAATGTGTGCCCAAGCTTTGTGCGAGACAGTAACCCAGTCAGACAAGATTACCACCAGTTAGGATTATGCCCCCAAACCACTGTATCCCATTTAAAAAACAGTTTAAAAGTTTAAGTTTAATTAGGTTAAGTTATGCCCCCAAACCATTGTCCATCCATCCATCCATTATCTTCCGCTTATCCGGGGCCGGGTCGCGGGGGCAGCAGTCTGAGCAGGGAAGCCCAGACTTCCCTCACCGCACACACCTCCTCCAGCTCTTCCGGGGGGATCCCGAGGCGTTCCCAGGCCAGCCGAGAGACATAGTCCCTCCAGCGTGTCCTAGGTCTTCCCCGGGGCCGCCTCCCGGTGGGACATGCCTGGAACACCTCCCGGGGGAGGCGTCCAGGAGGCATCCTAAACAGATGCCCGAGCCACCTCAACTGGCTCCTCTCGACGTGGAGGAGTAGCGGTTCTACTCCGAGCTCCTCCCGTGTGACCGAGCTCCTCACCCTATCTCTAAGGGAGCGCCCAGCCACCCTGCGGAGGAAGCTCATTTCGACCGCTTGTATCCGCGATCTTGTCCTTTCGGTCATGACCCAAAGCTCATGACCATAGGTGAGAGTAGGAATGTAGATTGACCGGTAAATCGAGAGCTTTGCCTTGCGGCTCAGCTCCTTCTTCACCACGACAGTCCGGTACAGAGACTGCATCACTGCAGACGCTGCACCGATCCGCCTGTCAATCTCACGTTCCGTCCTTCCGTCACTCGTGAACAAGACCCCGAGATACTTGAACTCCTCCACTTGAGGCAAAGGCTCCCCACCCACCCAGAGGGGGCAAGCCACCTTTTTCCGGTCGAGTACCATGGCCTCGGATTTGGAGGTGCTGATCCTCATCCCAGCCGCTTCACACTCGGCATCAAACTGCTCCAGAGCATGCTGGAGGCCCCGGCTCGAGGAAGCAAACAGGACAACATCATCCGCAAACAGCAGAGATGAGATCCTGTGCTCCCCGAACCGGAAACCCTCCGCCCCCTGGGCGCGCCTAGAAATTCTGTCCATATAAACAATGAACAGAACCGGTGACAAAGGGCAACCCTGGCGGAGTCCAGCATGCACCCGGAACAGGTCTGACCTATTGCCGGCAATGCGAACACAGCTCCTACTTCGGTTGTACAGGGAACGGACGGCCCCTAACAAAGGGCCCCGGACCCCGTACTCCCGAAGTACCCCCCACAGGACACCACGAGGGACACAGTCGAATGCCTTCTCCAGATCCACAAAACACATGTAGACTGGTTGGGCAAACTCCCATGAACCCTCGAGCACCCGGTAGAGGGTGTAGAGCTGGTCCAGTGTTCCGCGGCCAGGACGAAAACCACACTGCTCCTCCTGGATCCGAGGTTCGACTATTGGCCGGATTCTCCTCTCCAGTACCCTGGCGTAGACCTTACCGGGGAGGCTGAGGAGTGTGATTCCTCTGTAATTGGAACACATCCTCCGGTCCCCTTTCTTAAATAGGGGAACCACCACCCCGGTCTGCCAATCCATAGGCACTGTTCCAGACCGCCACGCGATGCTGCAGAGGCGTGTCAACCAGGACAGTCCCACAACATCCAGAGACTTCAGGTACTCAGGACGGATCTCGTCCACCCCCGGAGCCCTGCCACCAAGGAGCCCATCGACTACCTCAGTGACTTCAGCCCGGGTGATAGGCGGGTCCGCCCCGAAGTCCCCAGTCTCTGCTTCCTCCTCGGAAGACGTGACGGCAGGATTGAGGAGATCCTCAAAGTATTCCTTCCACCGTCCGACAACATCCCCAGTCGACGTCAACAGCTCCCCACCCGCACCGTAAACAGTGTTGGTGAAGCACTGCTTCCCCCTCCTGAGGCGCCGAACGGTTTGCCAGAATTTCCTTGGGGCCGACCTATAGTCCTTCTCCATTGCCTCCCCGAACTCCTCCCAGACCCGAGTTTTTGCCTCTGCGACTACCCGAGCCGCGGCACGCTTGGCCTGCCGGTACCGGTCAACTGTTTCGGGAGTCCCACAAGCCAGAACGGCTCGATAGGACTCCTTCTTCAGTTTGACGGCATCCCTTACTTCCGGTGTCCACCACCGGGTTCTGGGATTGCCGCCGCGACCAGCACCAGAGACCTTGCGACCGCAACTCCGGACTGCCGCATTGACAATGGAGGTCGAGAACATGGTCCATTCAGACTCGATGTCCCCAGCCTCCCCCGGGATCTGTGAGAAGCTCTCCCGGAGGTGTGAGTTGAAGATCCCTCTGACAGACGGGTCTGCCAGACGTTCCCAGCAGACCCTCACGATACGTTTGGGCCTGCCAAGTCTGTCTAACTTCCCCCCCCGCCAGCGGATCTGACTCACAACCAGGTGGTGATCGGTTGACAGCTCCGCCCCTCTCTTCACCCGAGTGTCCAAGACACACGGCCGCAGGTCAGAAGACACGACAACAAAGTCGATCATCGACCTTCGGCCTAGAGTGTCCTGGTGCCACGTGCACTGATGGACACTCTTGTGCTTGAACATGGTGTTAGTTATGGACATACCGTGACTAGCACAGAAGTCCAAAAACAGAACACCACTCGGGTTCCGATCAGGGGGGCCGTTCATCCCAATCACCCTTCTCCAGGTGTCACTGTCATTTCCCACGTGGGCGTTGAAGTCCCCCAGTAGAACAACAGAGTCCCCAGTCGGCGCACTGTTCAGTACGCCTCCCAAAGACTCCAAGAAGGCCGGGTACTCTGCACTGCTGTTCGGCCCGTAGGCCGCCACAACAGTGAGAGACCTGTCCCCGGCTTTTAGGCGCAGGGACGCAACCCTCTCGTTCACCGGAGTAAACTCCAACACGTGGCGACTGAGCTGTGGGGCAATAAGCAAACCCACGCCAGCCCGCCGCCTCTCCCCACGGGGAACGCCAGAGAAATGAAGAGTCCAGCCTCTCTCAAGGATAATGGTTCCAGAGCCCAAGCTGTGCGTGGAGGCGAGGCCGACTATATCTAGCCGGTAACGCTCGACCTCCCGCACAAGCTCGGGCTCCTTCCCCGCCAGCGTGGTGACATTCCATGTCCCCAGCGCTAGAGACTGTGTGCGCGGCTCTGGTCGTCCGGGCGCCTGCCCCTGACCACCGCCCAAATCACACAGCACCGGCCCCTTACGGTCCTTCCTGCGGGTGGTGGGCCTACGGGAAGGTGGTCCCACGTCGCCTTTTCGGGCTGAGCCCGGCCGGGTCCCATGGGAAAAGACCCGGCCACCAGGCGCTCGCCTGCGAGCTCCCACTCTGGGCCTGGCTCCAGAGTGGGGCCCCGGTTTCGCCGATCCGGGCGACGTAACTGACTTCGTTTTATTTGTCATCAAACCATTGTATCCCATTTAAAAAAACAGTTTAAAAGTTAAGTTAAGTAGGTTAAGTTCTTGTCAAGTCTTTGTCTCAGGCTTCCCCATTTAATCACATAATGATATTACATAATGCCTGGCTCCCCAATGGTGGAATCAACTCCCCACCTCCATCAGAAGCACAGACTGCCTTCTCGCCTTCAAAAGAAGGCTTCAAACTCACTTATTTAGAGAATTGAATGGCACTTAGGAATAGTATTTCACTTCACATAATCTAATGTTGTTTAGAACTATTTGTTGGTCCCCATATGGTGACTTGCCAGTGTTGTTGTTGTATCTCTTGCTTTATGTTCACAATCGTTGTGTTATGCATTTATAGTTCTTCCCTTGGCACTTATTGGATCTCATCATGTATGATTCACGATCTAAAAAACCCACTGTGTTGGGGGTCTATCATGTTGCTATGCTCAATGACGGATGCTCTTTGTAAAAGCTCTCTCTTGTAAGTCGCTTTGGATAAAAGCGTCTGCTAAATGAATACATTTAAATGTAAATAATATATTGGATGTTCTATTTGCATAACGATGCCTGCAAGATGATAGCATTCACTTAAAGGTTCCCATTTCATCCATCTTAATCTTGATATTGCAATATCAAGACAGAAAATCAAGACAGAAAATCTGAAATTATGAGTTCTGTGGTGATTTGTGGTTTCTGGGTGGGTGTATGAGATATCTTGAGTTTAATGACAAGTGTGTGTAGTGGAATGTTTTTTTTTTTCAAGTAATAAATCATGGCAGGACTTGACATGTTAGGGTCAAGGACAGTTGGAATGATCATCATCATTAAGACATGTTACTTTTTGTCATGTCTTCCATCCTTAGTCTACAAGACTGCCCCACAGCTTCATCTACTGAGGAAATCACTAAGCTTGACCTAGCTTGAGCTTGTTGTAATCAATTTGAAGCAGTGAAACATTGCACTAAATGCACTTCAAATCCAGACAGGATTAACCTTAAATTGATGTCATGACTTCCGTTTGAACTTCAGTTTGAAGTTAATGTCTCCTGTGTGTGTATGTGTGTGTGTGTATGTGTTTGTGTGTATGTGTGTGTGTGTATGTGTCTATACAAGAGAGAGAAAGATAAAGAAAGAGGGAGTTGTTGGTTGTACTTAAAGTGAAACTTGACAGAAATTGAGATTTAGGGAAAAACATATTTTTAGTGTAGTGAAAGCAGCACAGTTCCTGCTTCCTTGAGACCTCCGCACTATGGCCCTAATTCCATTAGATGGGATAATCTGAATGACGTTGTTCCTGGTATAAAATATCACAACTTCAGGCATCCCACATTGTTGGTCACAGAACAGCAGGGTGAGGAGGGGAGTCAGGAGGATAAACCAACCACACATCTGCAAGAGCAAAGCAACCCCAAGGTAAAGAAACGGACTTGTAACAATCTTAATATGTAATTTATACTACCATTATGCTATAATTTTTTTACATTTTACATTTACATTTGTATAAATTCAATGACTGACCAAAGCTGTCTTAATTTTTCATTAAATTTATTTTTAGACTTCAGAAATGGCAGAGGAGTGGGATAATGCAGTGTTTGCTGCAAGACGGCGCAATGAAGACACAACAAGAGAGTCTGTATTCACTTACACCAACAGCAACAACACTAAAGGTATAAAGAGAACATTTGTTGAATAGATCATGTCGAGATACTGCAGCATGATTGATTACAGGCTAGATTACTTCACAAACAGCAGATAGCTATTTTGAATTGAATTGAATGAGTTTAAAACATTATACAGTTCCAGCATTATTATTTTTTCATTTTTTACAGATCCTTTTGAGGGCCCTAACTACCACATTGCTCCTCGATGGGTGTACAACCTCTCAACACTGTGGATGCTTATTGTGGTTGTTGCATCAGTCTTCACCAATGGCCTGGTACTGGTGGCCACAGCAAAATTCAAGAAGCTCCAACACCCTCTGAACTGGATTTTGGTCAACCTTGCCGTTGCTGATCTTGGAGAGACCGTTTTTGCCAGCACCATCAGCGTTTGCAATCAATATTTTGGATATTTCATTCTGGGACACCCTATGTGTGTTTTTGAGGGCTTTACTGTTGCTACTTGTGGTAAGAAGATCCTACATGTAACTAATTTACATTGCCAACTAAAGCAAAATTCCGTATAAAAGTTTATATATAGTGTTTTTATGCTTACATTCCATCCTATTTACTCTCTAATTATCATAAACTCTTATCTACTGTTATGTATGATGTGGTGTATGTCTTGGCCACAGTTTTAAATACTCCTTTGAAAAAGTTTGCAATCATACACAGTATGCAGCAATCCTACATATTACATTGATCTGTTTGTTGCTTTGCAGAGGATTTAGAATGTCAGTTCTAATGGTCATTTTCATTTCTTCTTTGTAGGTATTGCTGCTCTGTGGTCCTTAACTGTGATTTCCTGGGAGAGATGGGTGGTTGTGTGCAAGCCTTTTGGAAATGTCAAGTTTGATGCCAAATGGGCCACTGCCGGTATTGTCTTCTCATGGGTCTGGTCAGCAGGCTGGTGTTCTCCCCCAATCTTTGGCTGGAGCAGGTGAATGTTCCCTTAGTGACTTGTGATTTATTATATTCTGATTTATTGCCAACACTGAATGTCTGTTTAACTAACGTATCCCCACGCTGTTAAAAGGTATTGGCCTCATGGCTTGAAGACTTCCTGTGGACCTGATGTGTTCAGTGGAAGTGAAGATCCTGGAGTCGCGTCCTACTTGATTGTTCTGATGATTACCTGCTGCTTCCTCCCGCTGGCCATCATTATCCTTTGCTACATCGCAGTGTGGCTGGCCATCCGTGCTGTATGTTATTACATCTTTGTCATATAGCTAACGTTTTTTGCATAAAAATAAATTATGCTTCATTGTGCTTCATAAGCAGACTGTAAGGTCCGTTTAGGTAATACTTTGATTACCTCTCTTCTACCACAGGTGGCCCAGCAGCAGAAAGACTCTGAGTCTACACAGAAAGCTGAGAAGGAAGTGTCCAGGATGGTTGTTGTGATGATCGTTGCTTACATTGTTTGCTGGGGACCGTATACGTTCTTTGCCTGCTTTGCTGCGGCCAATCCAGGACACGCCTTCCATCCCCTGTCTGCAGCACTACCAGCCTACTTTGCCAAGAGCGCCACCATCTACAATCCAATTATCTATGTCTTCATGAACCGACAGGTACGCTCAAAAGCTTTTTCCATTGTTATAAAATGATATTTGTTTGCTATTGTGTCTCAAATCATTGAGCTGTTTTTTTTTCTCCTCCCAGTTCCGTGTCTGCATTATGCAGCTATTTGGCAAGAAGGTTGATGATGGCTCTGAAGTATCCACATCCAAGACTGAGGTGTCCTCTGTGGCACCTGCATAAACACTCTCCTTTCATCACACTGGTCTGGAAACCCCCTTGCAATAGTGGGATCTCATAAGGACAATGGAAATGAAATTTATGTATATATTTTGGCACCATGCAATGATGTTTATTGCAGTTGCTATAACAGGCTAAAATCAACCTCTGAATTAATCAGTGGACAATTTTAGCTTACATACATATTTGTAGGCACTTTAATAGCTCTTGATGAAAAAACTATTGTTTATGTGAACTGGCATAAGCTTTTTATTTTAGTAATATACGCAAATTGAAAAAGAAAAAAAAATGCAGGTAAAGTTTTTATGTTATATTCATTACTTTATTGTTTTCTGATGAAAATAAAGTAGTCTACTGGCAAGCACGCAAGATTTAAATGTGATCTTTTGTTGGTATTTTCAACATTGACATTAAATCTAAAGTAGAATACACTTTAGAGTCAAGTCCACAGAAGGTTTACTCTGAATCAGAATCAGAATGGGGGTTTATTCTCTATGCAAGATTAACAAACATAGAATTCACTTTGGCGGGAATGAGCAAACATAGAGCAAATATGTGGCATACTAATAAAATAAAATAAATGAATACAATGTAAAATACACTACAGATATGATACATATAAGCTCATGAGTGCTTGTGGAAGAGTTAGACGTAATGACGAATCTACACAATAAAATGATGGATTTATAGGACACATCAACCGATGATGTTCTCATGTCATGTCAAATCATGGTTATAGATTATACATGGTTAATTAGCTTTTTTTGAAAAAATGTTTAAAGTAAGGATAAAACGAGCTGTCATATTTATCACCCAAATGCCGGTAGTCAAATCTGTTTTGTCTATCAATGATCCCGTATGTGATATAGCCTACGACTTCTTGTCAGATTAAGTTTAAAGTTCTTATCGTTTTATAGGCTATATCGGCACATTCAAACAGGCAAGTCTTTCGTTATTAAGGGTTAGGGTTTGCGGGGGCTTTCCTGGCCTTTAGGACATTTTTGGACGGTTTAAAAGTCCATGACTTACAAATATGGAATAAAAAGATTTGCAATTAATAGTGGTTACAGCTGTAGGTGTCCTGAGAACCCTTTTACTGGCTTCTCTTTTACTATTACGGTCTATGGGAAAATGCTTTCTGGGCCCCATGGGGATTTTATGTTGCAATACCACGAGTGGCCACCGGGAAAGATCCAGACCCGGGGCTTGGGGAGGGTCCACCGGCCCCTTTTCATGACGTCGGTCCCTTGCTTGACGTCACTAGAGCGACACATGCGGCGGTCTTTTTTCCACATCGCATCTCAGAAGCTGAGCGCGTAAAGTTGTTAGTTTGTGGTGAAATATTGGATTAAAGTGTCTGAAGTCATGGCTGTAGCTGCGGTACCCGGTAGAAAAAGACTCCTGAAAGAGGAAGACATGACCAAGATCGAGTTTGAGACCAGCGAGGAGGTCGATGTTACTCCTACCTTCGACACCATGGGCCTCCGAGAGGACCTGCTGAGGGGAATCTATGCTTACGGTCAGTCCGGGGAGGCGGTTATGTTAGACAGGGGATGAGGTTAGGTTAGGCCGGGGATGAGTTCTGGTGAACAGGCCCGAGCTTGGTGGTGTTTAAATACTGAATCAAACTTAAAAGATCTCTTATGAACAGCAGATAATGACCTGTTTACAGCTAAAGTCAGCTAGCATGTAGCTAACAGTAATGTAGCTAACGTTGTTTCTACTTTGTTACAAACCTCCGTGTAGCATTAAGCTAAGCTAACGGCCTGCTAAACTCAGCCTACCCTGATACTAACATTAGCTAAAGTCTAACTAATATTGACCAGACTGATGCAAAACTACACGCTGCTTTTCACTTTCAATCTTTGACTTCAATAACTTCTAGGCGTTACTGTTTGTTTGTTAATTTAAAGTATAATTAGCTCTTTCGACGTCTGAAGACAGGATTATTGAAACATTTAACGACTAAACTGTATCCTAGTTCTTCTATTCACAATGGCAGAACTTAGCATATTTTAGACAACTCTTCCATGAAATCTGTGAATAACTGTTACATTATTATTGTTATTGTGTTTTTAGGTTTTGAGAAACCGTCAGCCATCCAACAGAGAGCAATCAAACAGATTATCAAAGGAAGAGATGTCATTGCACAGTAAGGCCTGGCCCAGCTACACAACACAGACACACAACACAGATACCATCACAGCTACACAACCGACACACAACCCAGATACCATCACAGCTACTTAAAACAACCACACAACACAGCCACACAACACAGCTACACAGCTACCAACAGCACCACACAACACAGCAACAGAGCCACACAGCTAAATTGCAGTACTGTGACTGGAAGCATGACTGACCTGTCTCTCCCTCCATCTTGCTCAGGTCTCAGTCCGGTACTGGCAAGACAGCCACCTTCTGCGTGTCCGTGCTGCAGTGTCTTGATATTCAGGTGTGTTTGTTGTTATTATTGTATTGGTTAAAAAACACCCACCTTTCCTCAGAAATATTGTACAGATCACCTATGCTTTTATACAATTATTTATTAAGAAAATAATAATAAATACATTCTTTAACAGGTGCGTGAAACTCAGGCCCTTATCCTGGCTCCTACCAGAGAACTGGCTGGACAGATACAGAAGGTAGGTTCTGTTACAGCATCACAGTGGCTTTTATTCACCATGTAAGCTGCACTAACAATTTATTGTGGCCGGATGGCGCAAACATTGAACATATAAAATTTTTTTAGTAGTCAAGTACATTAAACTAACCATTTTGTAAGAATAAACAGTCTGAGATGAGATGGAATACAAATATATATATATATATATATATATATAACCACACAGAAGTATAGAATAGGAATATATAAAAAACATGGGTGTGGATATATACTACAGGTGGGAAGTATGTACACAGTAGTGCAAAAAGTTTAACTGGGCTGAAGGTGGATTGTTGATTGATAATGTCATTGTGAGTCCTTGGTCTTCTCACGGATGTCATCATGTGCAGTGAATGACATGTTAAATTGGCTTCATTTCAACTCTGCGTCTTGATGTTGATGTTTCCACCAGGTCCTCCTGGCTCTGGGTGACTACATGAATGTTCAGTGTCATGCCTGCATCGGAGGGACTAACGTGGGTGAAGACATCCGCAAGCTGGACTACGGCCAGCATGTTGTGTCTGGGACACCTGGCAGAGTGTTTGGTGAGTCCAGACTGGGGGTCCAGGAAGCAGGTCTTATCCAGGTCTATATCAGCCTGGGAAACCACAAACAAATAAATACAAAAATGAACAGCTACTCTAGACAAATACTACAGTACTTTCCAGACAATAAGTCAATTCAGAGTATAACTCACACCAGCCCAAAAATGTATACAGACGAAGAAGAAAAAACATAAAAGTCGCACTGGACTGTAAGTTGCATTTTTGGGGGAAATTTACTTTATAAATCAGAGAACAAGAATAGATACTTCACCTTGAAAGGCAAGTTATAGTAATGACAATAGAGTAGAGAACTGTAATGCTTAATTTGAGTTGAGAAACTACTGCCTTCATTTGATTAATAGGCTATCATTAGCTATGCACTGTGGGACCTGCATTCAAACTCACATGTGTGATGCTACTGTTTAACAGTTATTCAGATAACTAGAGAATAAACAACATAACATATAAAGTTTACCAAATACTCAATCTCACTCCAAATCACTAAATCCACTGAATTCTTCATCCTCTGTTGTTCTGTTAGTGAAAATAATGAACATGTGAAATTATATATTTTAATGTAAAAGTCGCACCTGAGTATAAGTTGCAGGACCAGTCAAACCATGAAAAAAAACTGTAACTTACAGTCTGAAAAATACTGTAAATGTATTTAGTTGTATTGTTGAAGACAAGACCAGTGCTTGTGTTTATCTGACATGTGTCCCAGTTTATTCAGAAGCACTTAGGTTTGGCTTTAGATAATACAAAGATGAAAGTCTCCAGCCAACTTGTTGACACAGTGTTTCCTGTCTCCATCAGACATGATTCGCAGGAGGAGCTTGAGGACTCGCGCCATAAAGATGCTGGTTCTGGACGAGGCTGACGAGATGCTCAACAAAGGTACGAGACAGAAGCTCTTTATCACATCCTGATATCCAGAAATGTGGAAGGAAAATGTCTAAGTATGAACTTTAACATTGTGAGACCTTTCTCCTGTTCCTTTCCGCATCCTGTTCCAGGTTTCAAAGAGCAGATCTACGACGTGTATCGTTACCTGCCCCCCGCCACCCAGGTGTGCCTCATCAGTGCCACCCTCCCCCATGAGATCCTGGAGATGACCAACAAGTTCATGACCGACCCCATCCGGATCCTGGTCAAGCGGTGGGTAACACTGCCTGCCTGTTAGGACACTGCATTGATGGGTTCATTAACAAGCTTTAGGCTGATTACATTTATTCATTTAGCAGACGCTTTTATCCAAAGCGACTTACAAGAGAGAGCTTTTACAAAGAGCATCAGTCATTGAGCATAGCAACGTGATAGACCCCGAACACAGTGGGTTTTTTAGATCGTGAATCATACATCATTAAAACCAATAAGTGCCAAAGGAAGAGCTATAAATGCATAACACAACGATTGTGAACATAAAGCAAGAGATACAACAACAACACTGGCAGGTCACCATATGGGGACCAACAGATTGATTAGAGGGACGCCCACACCAAATCACTGGTCTTATCTACACAGTGACATTAACTGAACTTCCTTGATAGCCCTGCCCTTAACTGCTCCTCACTTTTAAAAGGTAGGAGTATCTGCCAAAGTTTAGAAGCACCTTTTATGTTCAAGATCTATTTTACATGCTAGTTTTCTCCGTGTCACAGTGGACATAAGAGCGCAGTGACAGATAATACATTTAACCTGAACCTGAAATGTATTTTGAAGTCATGGACCAGCCAAACCATGATAGAAGTGTACCTTACAGTCAGAACTATACAGTACTTACACAGGTACTGTGCTCTTGCACAGGTGCTCCCAAATATCTTATGAGGTTGCTCAGTCACAGAGTGAATCCATAATGGTGGCCATTCTGAGCTGTGTTATTGGGGATTCATGATGTGTGTTGTTCATGACTTGAAGAGGACTAAACCCTCTTCCTGGTCTCTGCCCCTCAGTGATGAGCTCACGCTGGAGGGGATCAAGCAGTTCTTTGTGGCCGTGGAGAGAGAGGAGTGGAAGTTCGACACCCTGTGTGACCTCTATGACACCCTCACCATCACTCAGGCTGTCATCTTCTGCAACACCAAGAGGAAGGTCAGGAAAACACTTCTGTTATCAAGTCAGATATCATGGAAGATGAATCCTCTGTGACCAGAACAACAGTTCTGTTTTTAAAATATCTTAATTTGTGTCATTTGTGTAGTCGACAGCATGTTGACAAAACATAACGGAACATTTCTCTGTTTGTGTTGTCAAACTGTCTGATCTTGATGTATCTGCTGTTCTTACTGTAGGTTGATTGGCTCACAGAGAAGATGAGGGAAGCTAATTTCACCGTGTCGTCCATGCATGGAGACATGCCTCAGAAGGAGAGGGAGTCTATCATGAAGGAGTTCAGGTCTGGGGCAAGGTAAAGCACACTGTGGATACACACTGAAACTAACTCCTTGTGAGGATAAGAAAATGTATAATCCACAGGCTTGTTTACAGCCTAGAAGAGAAGCTGTGTCCGTCCTCTCACCCAGTCCTCTCATGTTGTTTTCTCCTGTGTAGCCGAGTGTTGATCTCCACAGACGTGTGGGCCAGAGGGCTGGATGTTCCCCAAGTGTCTCTCATCATCAACTATGATCTGCCCAACAACAGAGAGCTGTACATCCACAGGTGGGTTCAACACAGTTCCAACATGGAACAGAACATAGAAAAGTCACTGTGAGACTCCAAGACTGACCAACCAGGGATGGGTTCTTATTTGATGACGTTACTTTGGTATCGTTGTTTAATTTTGTCAAATGTTTTGTTTGTTCCAGGATTGGTCGATCAGGTCGCTACGGCCGTAAAGGTGTGGCCATCAACTTTGTGAAGAACGATGACATCCGTATCCTCCGGGATATTGAGCAGTACTACTCAACACAGATCGATGAAATGCCAATGAATGGTAACTTAGCAATTCTCTACCGTTCTTTTCTTAAGATATGTTTTCTAAAGTAATGTGACATTGTCCATACATGGATTTCAGGGAAGGCTCATTGTACATGAAACACAGTTGTAACTGTAACATTTGTACTTGTCTTTCAGTGGCTGATTTGATCTGAGGCAACAACAAACCATCTACGGCTTTGATTTATTTTGGACCCCGTTTATTTACTGTTTGAATACTCGTCTACTGCGTCTTTCTTTTTTATCTAGTAATTTTGGAAATTTGGAGTCCCACTGTTATGACTTGTCTTTTTAGGGGAATACTTACTGTACCATCAGTTTTGTAAATAAAATAAAAAAATCTTTGTTGCCCTTTCAATTGTTACTTTCCCGTATAACGTTTTCATGCACTGCAAGTCCGTTTTTGTATATACTGCATATAGTCCTTAAGTCTTGAACATCAACTTGATGCAAGGAATGTTTTACAGTTCTAAAACTCAGAATTGTTTTATTTCCGGACTATAAGTTGCTCTGGAGTTTAAGTCACACCAGACAAAAAATGCATAATGAAGAAGAAAAAAACACCAGTTGCGCTGGACTATGTCACATGTTTGGGGGGAAATGTATTAGATAAAACCATAGACCAAGAACAAAAATTTTATTTTGATATACTGTATAATATATTTTTCACAATCACAATAATCTTCTGAATGAAAATGTATCTTTAAAAAAGCACCGTATGGATGTATTTTGAGCATTTCTATTCCGTTAGTTATTATGACAGCCTGTTATGAAAGGATGCTCTTTGTCTGCTCCAGCACACCTGATTCTAATGAAGGATCATTATGAGACTCCCAGAGGTTGATAACAACCCTTTATTATGATCAGGTGTGCTGGAGCAGGGAAACATCTGTCATGATAGGTGCTCTCCAGGACCAGGATTGAGCACCCCTGGTCTATAGCATCAAGCATCAAGTCCAGCGACTGATACGTTGGTTACATAATGCTTCCACCCCCTTTGGGTACAGGTAGCAATTCAACAAGCCTCATCTCAAGAAAATAAGATACAAGTGTCCTTTAGTAAAGTGGAAATGTAACCCCATTAAAACTGGTCCTTCTCCACCTTTGAATGTTAAGGACATTTGATATGAATTGAAGTAATTTTGGAAATTATTTAATTAACTAAACTTCCCCAGTCTCAGCAGCTACAGGCAGTTTTCCCAGACATCCTAATCCTCTAGTTTGAAGACAAAATAACACAGTTCCAGTCGTGTTGGAGATCGTTTTAATCTTGTATTGAAAAATAAATTAAAGAAAATAAATTCAAAATGCAACAAAAAACAAAATAAGATTATAAACATTCTTTGCCAGCCAGGGTGGAATTGCAGTGCTCAATGTAGATTACAAATATATATAAAAATGATTTTATTGGACATGTACACAAATCACAAAAGCATTCCTTTACATACAGTAAACTGCACAGTGGCCCTACCACAAAACCATGGTTCTTCCAGCTACAAAAAAGGTATAGAAAATTTATTTATATATGTATATTTAATACACATGCCCTATGATGAGTTTTAGAAAAACTAAACTGTACAAAACAGCACACATTGGTGGTAATGGTCTGGATGGAATAATTAAAGAAAAAAAACAACATGTTTCTTTAATTTAACGGTAATATACACAATGATTCACCTTAAAAGCAGCTGGTTAAGTGACCTATGACAGATTCTGAAATGGACCCCCGAGACCCAACAGAACCTCAGACAGACGTAGGTCTGATTGGATAAAGAACAGCAAGATACTAAACTATCCTAGCCAATAAGAGGGCAAGATTGATACCATTCCTAAAGCCAGTTCAGAGGTTTCAGATTCAACAATATCATGATGATGCAGATTAAGACTATCGTTGACCTCTGTGTTGACCTCTGGTTAGGGTAATCTAAGCAGAGAGGGAAAATACCAAGAGATCAAAGCTTAATGAGGCATATTTTTAAATGCCAACTGATGCTAACATTTCCATCTCCTCAAGAGAAACAGAAGCAAAAAAACTAGCTGGTCAGAGAAACATGAAAGCTCTATTTAAATAGTTCTATAGAAAAAGTGGCCTAACCCAGACAACACACTAATACTACAGCAGAACCGTTCTGAGGAAACCTTTCATAATCCAACAGGACGCGCACACACACACACACACACACACACACACACACACACACACAGCCAATCAGAAGTCTGATCGGGCAAGATGTAGTTGGGTTTGCCGACAATGCCTTCCCATCACTGGGGACCCACTAATGTCCCAGGGAATAAGACCAACTGCTCAACATGGAGTAAAGCTGGAAACTTTGGCAAAACAGCTGCTCAGGTCAATCTGGAACTTAGTGTGCTGCTACACCTGTTCACCTGGGGAAGCTTTAAGCAGCAACACAGTCTGATGCTCTGTGATCTGACTCTAGAGCAGACAGCAACACAACACAGTCTGATGCTCTGTGATCTGACTCTAGAGCAGACAGCAACACAACACAGTCTGATGCTCTGTGATCTGACTCTAGAGCAGACAGCAACACAACACAGTCTGATGCTCTGTGATCTGACTCTAGAGCAGACAGCAACACAACACAGTCTGATGCTCTGTGATCTGACTCTAGAGCAGACAGCAACACAACACAGTCTGATGCTCTGTGATCTGACTCTAGAGCAGACAGCAACACAACACAGTCTGATGCTCTGTGATCTGACTCTAGAGCAGACAGCAACACAACACAGTCTGATGCTCTGTGATCTGACTAGAGCAGACAGCAACACAACACAGTCTGATGCTCTGTGATCTGACTAGAGCAGACAGCAACACAACACAGTCTGATGCTCTGTGATCTGACTCTAGAGCAGACAGCAACACAACACAGTCTGATGCTCTGTGATCTGACTCTAGAGCAGACAGCAACACAACACAGTCTGATGCTCTGTGATCTGACTCTAGAGCAGACAGCAACACAACACAGTCTGATGCTCTGTGATCTGACTAGAGCAGACAGCAACACAACACAGTCTGATGCTCTGTGATCTGACTAGAGCAGACAGCAACACAACACAGTCTGATGCTCTGTGATCTGACTAGAGCAGACAGCAACACAACACAGTCTGATGCTCTGTGATCTGACTAGAGCAGACAGCAACACAACACAGTCTGATGCTCTGTGATCTGACTCTAGAGCAGACAGCAACACAACACAGTCTGATGCTCTGTGATCTGACTAGAGCAGACAGCAACACAACACAGTCTGATGCTCTGTGATCTGACTCTAGAGCAGACAGCAACACAACACAGTCTGATGCTCTGTGATCTGACTAGAGCAGACAGCAACACAACACAGTCTGATGCTCTGTGATCTGACTCTAGAGCAGACAGCAACACAACACAGTCTGATGCTCTGTGATCTGACTCTAGAGCAGACAGCAACACAACACAGTCTGATGCTCTGTGATCTGACTCTAGAGCAGACAGCAACACAACACAGTCTGATGCTCTGTGATCTGACTCTAGAGCAGACAGCAACACAACACAGTCTGATGCTCTGTGATCTGACTCTAGAGCAGACAGCAACACAACACAGTCTGATGCCCTGTGATCTGACTAGAGCAGACAGCAACACAACACAGTCTGATGCTCTGTGATCTGACTAGAGCAGACAGCAACACAACACAGTCTGATGCTCTGTGATCTGACTAGAGCAGACAGCAACACAACACAGTCTGATGCTCTGTGATCTGACTAGAGCAGACAGCAACACAACACAGTCTGATGCTCTGTGATCTGACTAGAGCAGACAGCAACACAACACAGTCTGATGCTCTGTGATCTGACTCTAGAGCAGACAGCAACACAACACAGTCTGATGCTCTGTGATCTGACTCTAGAGCAGACAGCAACACAACACAGTCTGATGCTCTGTGATCTGACTCTAGAGCAGACAGCAACACAACACAGTCTGATGCTCTGTGATCTGACTCTAGAGCAGACAGCAACACAACACAGTCTGATGCTCTGTGATCTGACTCTAGAGCAGACAGCAACACAACAGTCTGATGCTCTGTGATCTGACTCTAGAGCAGACAGCAACACAACACAGTCTGATGCTCTGTGATCTGACTCTAGAGCAGACAGCAACACAACACAGTCTGATGCTCTGTGATCTGACTCTAGAGCAGACAGCAACACAACACAGTCTGATGCTCTGTGATCTGACTCTAGAGCAGACAGCAACACAACACAGTCCGATGCTCTGTGATCTGACTCTAGAGCAGACAGCAGGCAGCAACACAGCACAGATAAAGGGAACATTCATTCACAATCATGTTGATCCCTCAGCCCACAGAAACGAATATCAGGACCACTCATTTGATGACAGACGCACTACCTGTGATAGAACAATACTGACCTCCCTCTATTCTACAACCAGAAATCCCACCCAAACCATCCCCAGAAAATCAAATGACTATATATAAAAGAAAAGAAAAAGAAGTGCCAATCTGAATTCTAAATTTGTGAACCAAGTAGACAATTATATATAATTTTTTATCTAGACCAGCATGGCATGGGAACCATGATCTACGAGGGGGGGTGGGGGTGGGGAGCAGTATTTATAATATATTATTATAGTCCTAAAAATTGTAATGTGAAATTGAGCAGAGGGAGAGTAAACACAGCTAGTCTTTCTTCTTGACGTTGTTGTTGGAGGCCAGTCTGCTTCTCTGGGCTGGTATCAAGGATCCCAGAGGGACGCGACTTCTGGCCACTTCAAACAGTTTGGAGAACACCTGGAGAAGAGAGGGAGGGAGGGAGGGGAGGGAGGGAGGGAGGGAGGGAGGGGAGGGAGGGAGGGGAGGGAGGGAGGGAGGGAGGGGAGGGAGGGAGGGGAGGGAGGGAGGGGAGGGAGGGAGGGAGGGGAGGGAGGGAGGGAGGGAGGGAGGGAGGGGAGGGAGGGAGGGGAGGGAGGGAGGGAGGGGAGGGAGGGGAGGGAAGGAGGGAAGGAGGGAGGGAGGGAGGGCAGGGAAGGAGGGAAGGAGGGAGGGAGGGAAGGAGGGAGGGAGGGGAGGGAAGGAGGGAGGGAGGGAGGGGAGGGAAGGAGGGAAGGAGGGAGGGAGGGAGGGGAGGGAGGGGAGGGAGGGAGGGAGGGAGGGGAGGGAAGGAGGGAGGGAGGGAGGGAGGGAGGGAGGGAGGGAGGGAGGGAAGGAGGGAGGCGTTAGGTTCATGGGGGAGATTTAAACACCACTTTGTTTACACAAACATGAAGAGCCAAGTAAGATCCAGAGCCAGATGGCTGGCTCACCTTTCGAGGAGTCCTCTGCATGAGCAGGGAGAGAGAGGGGGAGAGAGAGAGAGAGGGGGGGGGTACAAATTAGAGGAGGAAGAGAGAGGACATACCACACAGAAGTTGAAAGAGGTTCGGAGTCAGTAGGTAAACCTGTATGGAATCTGATCTGAAGCTTGGTGAATCACTTCACCACAAAAGAAGAAACATCAAAAGAGAACTGAAGGATGATGTGACTGCAGAACAGAGAGAGACTGAGGGACAGGCAGAGCAAACACACTAGTGAGGACAGGCTGGTTTACCAGCATGAGGAGACTAAACATGCAGACGCTGTGTCCATCCAGCATCACTTCCAGACTCACCTGCTCCCACAGAGTCTCGGCCACCTGGTCGATGATGCTGCCCGCCTCTCGGAACTCCCCGGAATATTTGGCGTAGGCCCAGAGGCAGAGCGCTGCCAGAGCCACACCCATCACCAGGTTACAGAGGGTGGCCACTGAGCTGATGCCCACGAAGCCGGTGACGAGCGACGCCACGTACATGGCGAACATGACGGCGAACAGCGTGGCGGGCGTGCGGGCAGCGTAGAAGATGTTCTTGCCGTCGTTGTGCTTGGTGAAGTTAGCGTAGGCCTCGTCCAGCACGCCCTCCAGCTGCTCCTGGTAGCGGAAACAGAACTCCTCCCCTCCCATCTTCTTCACTGAGCAGAAGTGACGCACAGACGCCTGCCGCAGGTCCTCGTGGCGACGCTCCAGCTCAGATGGAGACAGGTAAGGCTTGTCCCCACCGCACACCTGGGAGGTGGGGTTAGCATTTTTACATCCTTACAGTAAGTACAGGGACATTCCCCATGAGGGTGAAGTGCCTTGTCCAAAGACACAATGTCATGTTGGCACAGCCAGGATTCAAACCAGCAACCTCCTCATTACTAACCCAACTCCCTGAAATAACATTGTTAGCCCAAAACCACGTGTTTGCAGGTCTTTAAGGAGTTTTGGATGGAACTGCTGCTGTGATGCCTTCTCACATGAACAGTCCACATGGATGAATACCAGCTGCACAGGAGGTGAAAAACACTGAACATTGTCTTTGGTCTAAAGTGTATTCTTGTCACGCCTGTTTGTTCCAACCTGTCCAGACTTGTGGTATAATGTTACACCAGTAGGGGGAGCCACTTCTAAATGATTCTTCCTAGATGGTCAGTGTATTTTCAAGGTTTGAGAGGGTGTAACACTGACCAGGAACACATAATGACTCATTACTTTCTAACCGAACAATGAACAATTTCATCTCTCTAATTGTGATAGATACATTTTATGTATGTATGTGTTAAAGTGTTAAATACTTATTTTCCATCTTACAATTTAAATAAGGCATATATTAATCCTAATAATAATGCAGCTGTAGGTACCTGCTCCATGCCTCTGTTGTAGATGTCTTTAGCTGCTGCTACTGCTGCTAGGTTGTTGGCTTCAGCTGTTGCCTGGTTACAAGAAAAGAAGGATTTTTACCACGTAGAATGAGTCACATTCTTTAACAATTCACACAGTCAAAGAGTTCTCAGTATAGTGATGTGATTTCACTTCATAATACACTGAGTCCTGTGCTTTATTTGAACACTGTCATGGTTATTTGATCAAGATGTCATTGTTGTTCTTTACCTGCAACATTGATTTGGGATGGGGAAGCTCCTCTCCTTGGTAGATCTTCATGTACGCCTAATCCAGACACACAATCACAAGTAAAAAGACGTTATACAAAACCATTTAAAGATGAAGTTCCCATATTAAATGGCAAATCTGTCAAAAATGACAACTATCTGTGGTTGGTTCATTGCTGCAAACATTGTGTCAGGAAAAGATGATTTAAAAAGCAGAGTGATCATGAAGCAACATCCAATATTAGAAATCAAACAGCTGGCGAACCTTAAAATACTGTACAAGGTCTCTGCATGTGACTTTAGATCCTCCGATCTCTTTCTCCACCAAGTTCTCTGGTGATAACAGAGTTGGCACAAGGTTCACAAGTTCTGTCTTGAATTCACCGTCGATATCTAGGAAAGGTTGGAAAAGGACAACAAAGAAATGACACAACCCTTTGATGTTCAACTTCCAACAGACCTCATCCTAGAATAGATCCTAGAATAGATCTTTATTGTTATTGTCAAGGGTACAAATAAATTAAAAGTGTTTCCAGTTAGTGCAGAATAAACATTAACATAAAGTAACATAAAGAAACACTCATACACCCACAGTTCCTCCACAATACATGACATTGGGCACATTATTTTGTCTGCATTAACAGTAGTTATTGTAGTTAAAATAGATCTTCATTGTCATCGTCACAGGTACAACTAAATTAAAAGTACTTCTGGTTAGAGCATCATTCACTGAAGCACTTTTAATTGGTTAGATAGAAACTGTGTGTGTGTATGTGTGTGTGAGTGTGTGAGTGAGTGTGTGAGAGTGTGTGTGTGTGTGTGTGTGTGTGTGTGAGTGTGTGTCCTACCTCTCAGTCGTCCATCAAAGTGGGGGTTGGTGGCCACTTTGAGTCCAGGGTGAGGAAGCAGGAAGCAGCTGATGTTGGAGAAGCAGGAGTGAATGTGCTTCCTCACGTTCTGGAGCTCCTCATGCTGGTTCTGTTTGACCTGGACAGACAACATGCAGCACAACATACAGGCTACTGAGCTCATCTGTATACAAGATGCACCAACCAGACACAATCATTATTAATTATCTCCAATAAACAGGCAACACTGATCTATTAGCTACAGATGTTATCAATTACTTTGTAACATGAAAAATCCACATTAGCCCAGAAAAATACTTAAATTAGCCATATCGTTGTTTTAGGGTTCAAAGCTAAAGAAAAAAGGCTTAAAACCATAAGAGTCAAATAAAAGTGGTGACTTGGATGCAGGACAACATGAACTGATATTTAAATGCATCATCACAGTGAGAAGTGTTCTTCAGCTGGCATCAGGAGCTGGTTGGTGGGTCAGGGAGTAGATCTTTTCTGTTTCATCAGATCTTTAGCAGAAGGAAGTAAATGGTGGTAAAATACATACCTGCAACCTCTTCTCCAGGAAGGTCTTCCCTCCTTCTAAGCCGTAGGGATGCTCGTATGGGTAGCTCCAGTCTCTGATGAGGAACATGAGCGTCTGATGGGAGGAAGGACACCATTGTGATTAATGACATTTGCTCCACAGATAAGATCAGTAAATCAAAGTAATGCTGTTTAACTGACTGAATATGACCAAGGAGCATTAGTGTAGGAACATTTGTGAAAATGCTGTATTTCTTCCCCCCCACACCTAAAATCAAATAACAGTGTGTTTTTGAACTTTTATTATGAAACTGCGACAAGAGAAGATTTTTTATATAGAAAATCTGTCCCCCCAATGTCAGTCACTCCTTTGCCCTTGTCAAGGATACTCATTCTTACTGAAGGATTAGTAAGAAATACCTGAAATGGCTTCTCATAAATTTCTTCCATGGCCAATCTTCCATACTCTGTGAAGAGCTGGGGAGAGACATTCACCTTGTCAGCATGTTTGAAGACAGATCATCCACAGAATTAAACTAAACCACTACTGCATGGTTGCACTTTGACCTCTTTATCATTTTGTACTCTAGGCTTCAAAGTTTCTGATAGTTGTGAAGGTCAGGCAGTGTACTCCATGTAACTACACACTGGAGGGATCTAAAACAAACTAAGGTGTTTAGGTCAATTGAACTGTACAGTACAAACATATGGTTTTCAAACAGGTTGCACCATCAACTGCCCAAGAACAAATGCAATCAAATATATTTGAGGTTTAATAATATCTTAATAAAATCTTAGCTCTTCCCTTGGCACTGGTTCTCACAATGTATGTTTCATAATCTATAAGCCTGCTATGTTGGGGTCTATCACGTTGATATGCTCAGAGACCGATGCTCTTTTGTAAAAGCTCTCTCTCGCCTTGGATAAAAGAGTCTGATAAATGAATAAATGTAAATGTAATTACACAAAATATGGAATTCTTTATCAATATAGAGGACACTGTCAACCATGTACACTGACAACTGTGCAAACATGTCTACTACATGTCTGTCCAAAACTGATGTTTAGGCAGGTAGAGATTTAGCTTTTAAACAATGACAACATCAGTCACAAGTTTGGCTCATATTATCAAGAGAGTTGTTGTTTCGTCTGATCTAGGATCACTGTCATGTCACTGGTTTAGAGTTAGAAGTCCAAACCACCCCAACAGACCAAACATTACTGAAGAGGAACCTGTTCACCTGAAGGTGCTGGAGGTCGTCTTCTTGAACATTCTGAGACAAGTTATAAACCTGCAACACAACAACATGGAATGAACCCAAATCCCATTCAGTCACAGTACCAGACTGAGGCAGATGTGTGGAAGGTTGGGTACCTGGACTGAGCTGGTCATGGTGCTCAGAGCAAACAGGGTAGCACAGTCCTTAATGGTGGACTGGCTGTCGAAAGCCCCTTGTGTGTCTATTAGGAGAACAGCAACCTGTGGAAAGCAAACATATAATGATACATCACTGACTAGGAATCATCTGCTGTATCAAGTATGTACACTACTGTGTACACATTTCCCACCCTAATGTTATATATGAATTTGATTTTTTTGTTATGTATTGTTCGTTTATCGAACTTGCGAACATAATTTTTGTAAATTATTATTATTGTTCCATCCTGCCACAGTAAATTCATTTTTTGTGCAACATACATGTTGAATAAAACTGATTCTGATTAATGGTATCACTCTCCTTCAAATGCAAAGAGATTTTTTGTTACAAGGTGTAGGTAGACCCAGCCCCTGGATCCCCTGAAGCCCCCTGAAGCCCCCTGGAGCCCCTGGAACCCCCTGGAGCCCCTGAAGCCCCCTGGAGCCCCTGGAACCCCCTGGAGCCCCTGAAGCTCCACCCTGGTCCTACCTGGCTTCCATCAGGCTTCTCCACCACAAACACCTCGCTCCAGGCCAGGATGCCCGTGGTCTCCCTCTCACAGCCCCCCCTCCAGGTGAAGCCTGTCAAGGGCTCCTCATGGCCTCCGATCCAAGAGTGGCTCGACTGAAACAGGGATAGGAATGATGCTGTTATACAGGGTGAGGACAGAACCAGGGTCCATGTGTTTTATCAGAACCAGGGTCCATGTGTGTTATCAGAACCAGGGTCCATGTGTGTTATCAGAACCAGGGTCCATGTGTGTTATCAGAACCAGGGTCCATGTTATCAGAGGCTCTCTTCTTGGTACTGCAGGACATGTTTGTTCTTAAGTTTGAGGGACTTTCATGTTCTCATGTATTATGGGTGCCATCTTGGTTTTTATATGTATATATACATAGAGAGAGAGAGAGAGAGACTAAGGTGCTGCATTTCTCGTTATTACTTGTTTCACTGTGTTAAACTAGTTCTAAAGCAGTCAAGTAAATACTCAAGTTTATTCCACGTTTCTGTGCACAGATTTGCCAACAGCCATTTCCTGTACACACACACACACACACATTTCCAACACCTTTCACTTAATAGCCAATGTTCCTGTGGCCTGCATAGTCTGCACTACTTCAAGGGTTCGAATCCTGCTCAGGCCCAGGAAGTCAAGTTTCCTCCTGAAATGCTGCTGAGGACGTATACATACTACGATACATACTACGATACATACTACGATACATACTACGATACATACTACGATACATACTATGGCATCAACACCACACCATAGATGTTTCTTAGTATGAAGGGTCTGCTGAATGAATACATGATGATCAACCCCCCCCCCCCCAACCCAGGCCCTCATGTTAGCATACTTCAGGGGTGTTTGGGAGGGTTAACCCCCCTGATACCTCTCTAGGGGGAGACACAAAAGCACCCTTTATGAGGGGGAATAAAGGGCAGTGTGTTCTTGTGAAGGCAGGTCATGACCCAAACATTGTGACCAAGGCAAAATCCGCATTAAAAGCAAAGCTCTAATAGATTACAGTCACAGCACAGAAACATAATAAAGTTCCTGATAAAAAGAAATGCATGCTAACTTGAAGTTATGCTGGCCTATTAGTTTCACTTTAAATGAGAAATACAAAGAAAACCTTCAAATATTGTATTTTTGGAGAATAATTCCGTAAAACTTAGTATTACGTGCACACAGACAATTTGGCTTTGAGGATGTTTTTGACCAAGACAATCACTGTCCCATTATCTCAAACGGCCCATTCACTTAGAACTGCTTTTCTAAATAGACAAGACCTAGACTGCATCGCTCACTTCTGCATTTCTGAATCACACCTGGCTGTTTTGGACTCTCAAATAAGAACAGAACACCACCTGTGTTCAGTATAATAGTATAAGTATAGTATTTAGTAAGTAGATTTAATAAAATTAGTACTATAGGTATATAGTAAGTAGATTTTAAAGTAGATTGAATAAATGGATCTGGCTTGGTTGTATGAATATGAACCCCTGGTTGTCACCTGGTTGTACATGAAGCTGCCACCCTCCTCCCCAGGAGCGGTCCCCAGTGTGTGTGTGTGTGTGTGTGTGTGTGTGGGAATGAAGGGTGAAGGGTGCTGTGGTTAGCAGGTGTGGTTCCTCACCTTGCTCTGGCTGTACATGTAGCGCAGCATGAAGTCCAGCAGGAAGGACTTGCCCTTGCGGAAGGCTCCAGCCACAGACACCACCACCACGTTCATATCCTGGATGTCCTCCTGCAGCAGAATGCGCTCCAGCGCCGCTTCATCCAGCTCAAAATCATGGTCATCCTCGTGAGCCACGACGATCTGGACCGGCCTGGCCACACCTGTGTCCTCTTCCTCCAGGAGCAACTCTTCCCCCTCCTCTTCCTCCCGCTGAAGGGTCATCTTGTGGCCGACATTTTCAATCCTGGGCCCACCTGGTGGATGGAAGGACAGAAATATGTTGGAATGGACACAAGAAAGAGTTCACTGCAGGGTCCTGCATGGGCCGAGGCTGGCAGGCGACAGACTGGGTTTGAATTCCATTCCTGTTTGAAAAATGGAAGAAACCTTGGGAGGAGCAATTCAGTGAGGAACACACAGAACATGATACACTAAAGAAACTGGTTGCTTGGTGAAAACAAATTGTCAGTTTCCTTTTAAATATGACCAGAATTAAGATGGCAAGTTTGCCGCATCTCAGCGATGCTAATGTTGGTTTGAGTGGGTAGAGAAGCAATGGGAAAAGGAAAAAAGATGTAAAAACTTGCCATGGCTCAATACACGTCACAGGCAGACAGAAAAACATTCAAGTCTTTCCTTATCCTTCATAATACTGTCTGCAGGCTTCGGTTCAATGTCCTGCCAAGGACATCTTACTGGGATGACCATAATGAGAGGGGTGCAGTCACCCTCATCACATTACAACTGATGATGACACTGCAGTTACCATTAGACAGCAGGAACCTAAAAAGGCATCCTTTCGTTTCCTGAGGGACCAATAGTACTGTGAGACATGGACCTGTTTGATCGAATCAAAGCTTGATAGATACTGACCTACTGTTCACCTAGCTCACCATGTGCACAAGAGAGTTATCGCTTAGACGCTTCTGAGGCAAACACCAGCTGGAGAATCTAAACAGTGTCGTAAGACCTTGTAAGGACTTAATCGGACCACAGTTATCAAAGGTCATGGCTTTGTTCTGGGTACAACTTTGAGACTCAACTATAAATAGCCATGAGAGGTCATATGTGTCACACTCAGACACTTTCTACCAACACTGACCAGGACAAGAAGACTGAGAACAACACTGACCAGGACAAGAAGACTGAGAACAACACTGACCAGGACAAGAAGACTGAGAACAACACTGACCAGGACAAGACTGAGAACAACACTGACCAGGACAAGACTGAGAACAACACTGACCAGGACAAGAAGACTGAGAACAACACTGACCAGGACAAGAAGACTGAGAACAACACTGACCAGGACAAGACTGAGAACAACACTGACCAGGACAAGACTGAGAACAACACTGACCAGAACAAGAAGACTGAGAACAACACTGACCAGGACAAGAAGACTGAGAACAACACTGACCAGGACAAGACTGAGAACAACACTGACCAGGACAAGACTGAGAACAACACTGACCAGGACAAGAAGACTGAGAACAACACTGACCAGGACAAGACTGAGAACAACACTGACCAGGACAAGACTGAGAACAACACTGACCAGGACAAGACTGAGAACAACACTGACCAGAACAAGACTGAGAACAACACTGACCAGGACAAGACTGAGAACAACACTGACCAGGACAAGACTGAGAACAACACTGACCAGGACAAGAAGACTGAGAACAACACTGACCAGGACAAGAAGACTGAGAACAACACTGACCAGGACAAGACTGAGAACAACACTGACCAGGACAAGACTGAGAACAACACTGACCAGGACAAGAAGACTGAGAACAACACTGACCAGGACAAGACTGAGAACAACACTGACCAGAACAAGAAGACTGAGAACAACACTGACCAGGACAAGAAGACTGAGAACAACACTGACCAGGACAAGAAGACTGAGAACAACACTGACCAGGACAAGACTGAGAACAACACTGACCAGGACAAGACTGAGAACAACACTGACCAGGACAAGACTGAGAACAACACTGACCAGGACAAGAAGACTGAGAACAACACTGACCAGGACAAGACTGAGAACAACACTGACCAGGACAAGACTGAGAACAACACTGACCAGGACAAGAAGACTGAGAACAACACTGACCAGAACAAGAAGCCTGACAACACAGCTGCTAACATCCACAAACAGACTTCACTGTCTTAAAGTGCTCTCCATACCCACCTGCCTTTCACTAGCAAAATAGGTTTTTATTCCCCATCTAAGTTGCACAAACACGGAATTTGCTCTGACAGGATGGTGCAAACAATAAACATATAGTGTTTTTAAGTAAGCAAGTAGATCAACTAACCATTTTTAAATGAATAATCTGAAGTATAAAGGGAAGATAATAAATAACTATACATAAAGAGAGATTATGAATCAGGGTCAGAATGGACTGTGATTTGAGGGACTGGGGACACCAAACAGATAGAGTTCATGGTTTATTTGGAGCCTCAGAAGCCTTGCTGGCTCATGATCTGACTGAATGATGACGCTGGGCAGATTCCTAATCGGAAGTTAAAGAGAAATATGCCCCAAAACATTCCCATAGTCACCAACATCAGTTCTGACAGAGGCACCGAAGAATTTGCTGTGGAGGCCAATGTTGCCTGTTTGCAAGTGATTAACGAGACAACAGGCACAAGCACACAAAATAGGAGATTCATTATTTCAAATGCCTTCAAATGAAAATAATACAAAACTGCTAGAAAAGCAGAAAGTCCCATTTAACGGTAAACAGTAGTTCCGAAGCAGCAGAAAATGAAGGCTCCCACCAATCTCCTCTACTGACCCTCCCTCAATGTAAAGATAAAGCCTCAAGGTTGGAACCCCTCTGATTCCATTCATCTGAGGCCTAGATTACATCCAGGGGCGTGGCTATCCTCTCAGCCTCCAGGGGCGTGGCTATCCTCTCAGCTTCCAGGGGCGTGACTATCCTCTCAGCCTCCAGGGGCGTGGCTATCCCCTCAGCCTCCAGGGGCATGGCTATCCCCTCAGCCTCCAGGGGTGTGACTATCCTCTCAGCCTCCAGGGGCGTGGCTATCCCCTCAGCCTCCAGGGCCGTGGCTATCCTCTCAGCCTCCAGGGGCGTGGCTATCCTCTCAGCCTCCAGGGGTGTGACTATCCCCTCAGCCTCCAGGGGCGTGGCTATCCTCTCAGCCTCCAGGGGCGTGGCTATCCTCTCAGCCTCCAGGGGTGTGACTATCCCCTCAGCCTCCAGGGGTGTGACTATCCTCTCAGCTTCCAGGGGCGTGGCTATCCTCTCAGCCTCCAGGGGCGTGGCTATCCTCTCAGCCTCCAGGGGCGGAGGCTATCCTCTCAGCCTCCAGGGGCGTGGCTATCCCCTCAGCCTCCAGGGGCGTGGCTATCCTCTCAGCTTCCAGGGGCGTGGCTATCCTCTCAGCTTCCAGGGGCGTGGCTATCCTCTCAGCCTCCAGGGGCGGAGGCTATCCTCTCAGCCTCCAGGGGCGTGGCTATCCTCTCAGCCTCCAGGGGTGTGACTATCCCCTCAGCCTCCAGGGGCGTGGCTATCCTCTCAGCCTCCAGGGGCGTGGCTATCCTCTCAGCTTCCAGGGGCGTGGCTATCCCCTCAGCCTCCAGGGCCGTGGCTATCCTCTCAGCCTCCAGGGGTGTGACTATCCCCTCAGCCTCCAGGGCCGTGGCTATCCTCTCAGCCTCCAGGGGCGTGGCTATCCTCTCAGCCTCCAGGGGCGTGGCTATCCCCTCAGCCTCTCTAAAGGCATGAATCAAGTTTCCCCAAGCAGTGAACCAAAGAGGCACCACTGAAAACAAGGTAATAGCCAGACATCATAGTGGCCATCATACTATAACATCAAAATCATACATCAGGTTTCTGAGCAAGGAAATATTAAATGATAAACGTATTATACATTTGATAAATATGATATCATAGATGACTGGTTCACAACCAATATTTATATGTTTTATATTCATTCATTCGTTCATTTCTGTATTTGTATCAAACAAATCTAAGTGGTAATTGACACACCATTAGCTAATTGTTGACATTGTATTCCATGTTAGCCTTTCATACATCCATGAATAGAAAGGTAACCCTAAGCCTTCTTCTATACTATGGTTGGAACAAAGAGATCAATGCCTGGATCCCCAACACACTGCAGAACTCTCATGAAGCTCTTCACAACTACACTGGGTGGAAGATGTGTTTTATATCAAAAAGTAGACAGAAAATACATTTCACATCGAAAATCAACTACTGATAGACAATCTTGCATTTATTAATACATCTCTTCATTTATTTCTGTAAAAATGCATCAATGAGGACATAGATTTTTTTTATGACCAATTTGTTTCCAAGAAGGCAAGCCTTAAAATGTCAATCAGGAGGATTCTGTTTGAGTAGAAAACCTGGGGATGGAGCCAAGGGCTGGAACACAGCTTAGTACTGCATAAACAGCTGGAACACACCTTAGTACTGCATGAACAGCTGGAACACACCTTAGTACTGCATGAACAGCTGGAACACACCTTAGTACTGCATGAACAGCTGGAACACACCTTAGTACTGCATGAACAGCTGGAACACACCTTAGTACTGCATGAACAGCTGGAACACACCTTAGTACTGCACAAACAGCTGGAACACACCTTAGTACTGCATGAACAGCTGGAACACACCTTAGTACTGCGTAAACAGCTGGAACACACCTTAGTACTGCGTAAACAGCTGGAACACAACTTAGTACTGCATGAACAGCTGGAACACACCTTAGTACTGCGTAAACAGCTGGAACACAACTTAGTACTGCATAAACAGCTGGAACACACCTTAGTACTGCGTAAACAGCTGGAACACACCTCAGTACTGCGTAAACAGCTGGAACACACCTTAGTACTGCATTAACAGCTGGAACACACCTTAGTACTGCGTAAACAGCTGGAACACACCTTAGTACTGCATAAACAGCTGGAACACACCTTAGTACTGCATAAACAGCTGGAACACACCTTAGTACTGCGTAAACAGCTGGAACACACCTCAGTACTGCGTAAACAGCTGGAACACACCTCAGTACTGCATTAACAGCTGGAACACACCTTAGTACTGCATAAACAGCTGGAACACACCTTAGTACTGCATGAACAGCTGGAACACACCTTAGTACTGCATAAACAGCTGGAACACACCTTAGTACTGCATAAACAGCTGGAACACACCTTAGTACTGCATGAACAGCTGGAACACACCTTAGTACTGCGTAAACAGCTGGAACACACCTTAGTACTGCGTAAACAGCTGGAACACAACTTAGTACTGCATGAACAGCTGGAACACACCTTAGTACTGCATGAACAGCTGGAACACACCTTAGAACTGCGTAAACAGCTGGAACACAACTTAGTACTGCATAAACAGCTGGAACACACCTTAGTACTGCGTAAACAGCTGGAACACACCTTAGTACTGCATAAACAGCTGGAACACACCTTAGTACTGCATAAACAGCTGGAACACACCTTAGTACTGCGTAAACAGCTGGAACACACCTCAGTACTGCGTAAACAGCTGGAACACACCTTAGTACTGCATTAACAGCTGGAACACACCTTAGTACTGCATTAACAGCTGGAACACACCTTAGTACTGCATGAACAGCTGGAACACACCTTAGTACTGCATGAACAGCTGGAACACACCTTAGTACTGCATGAACAGCTGGAACACACCTTAGTACTGCATGAACAGCTGGAACACACCTTAGTACTGCATGAACAGCCGGAACACGCCTTAGTACTGCGTAAACAGCTGGAACACACCTTAGTACTGCATTAACAGCTGGAACACACCTTAGTACTGCGTAAACAGCTGGAACACACATTAGTACTGCGTAAACAGCTGGAACACACCTTAGTACTGCATTAACAGCTGGAACACACCTTAGTACTGCGTAAACAGCTGGAACACACCTTAGTACTGCGTAAACAGCTGGAACACACCTTAGTACTGCATAAACAGCTGGAACACACCTTAGTACTGCGTAAACAGCTGGAACACACCTTAGTACTGCATAAACAGCTGGAACACACCTTAGTACTGCATAAACAGCTGGAACACACCTTAGTACTGCGTAAACAGCTGGAACACACCTCAGTACTGCGTAAACAGCTGGAACACACCTTAGTACTGCATTAACAGCTGGAACACACCTTAGTACTGCATAAACAGCTGGAACACACCTTAGTACTGCATGAACAGCTGGAACACACCTTAGTACTGCATAAACAGCTGGAACACACCTTAGTACTGCATAAACAGCTGGAACACACCTTAGTACTGCATGAACAGCTGGAACACACCTTAGTACTGCGTAAACAGCTGGAACACACCTTAGTACTGCGTAAACAGCTGGAACACAACTTAGTACTGCATGAACAGCTGGAACACACCTTAGTACTGCATGAACAGCTGGAACACACCTTAGAACTGCGTAAACAGCTGGAACACAACTTAGTACTGCATAAACAGCTGGAACACACCTTAGTACTGCGTAAACAGCTGGAACACACCTTAGTACTGCATAAACAGCTGGAACACACCTTAGTACTGCATAAACAGCTGGAACACACCTTAGTACTGCGTAAACAGCTGGAACACACCTCAGTACTGCGTAAACAGCTGGAACACACCTTAGTACTGCATTAACAGCTGGAACACACCTTAGTACTGCATTAACAGCTGGAACACACCTTAGTACTGCATGAACAGCTGGAACACACCTTAGTACTGCATGAACAGCTGGAACACACCTTAGTACTGCATGAACAGCTGGAACACACCTTAGTACTGCATGAACAGCCGGAACACGCCTTAGTACTGCGTAAACAGCTGGAACACACCTTAGTACTGCATTAACAGCTGGAACACACCTTAGTACTGCGTAAACAGCTGGAACACACATTAGTACTGCGTAAACAGCTGGAACACACCTTAGTACTGCATTAACAGCTGGAACACACCTTAGTACTGCGTAAACAGCTGGAACACACCTTAGTACTGCGTAAACAGCTGGAACACACCTTAGTACTGCATAAACAGCTGGAACACACCTTAGTACTGCGTAAACAGCTGGAACACACCTTAGTACTGCATAAACAGCTGGAACACACCTTAGTACTGCATAAACAGCTGGAACACACCTTAGTACTGCGTAAACAGCTGGAACACACCTCAGTACTGCGTAAACAGCTGGAACACACCTTAGTACTGCATTAACAGCTGGAACACACCTTAGTACTGCATAAACAGCTGGAACACACCTTAGTACTGCATGAACAGCTGGAACACACCTTAGAACTGCGTAAACAGCTGGAACACAACTTAGTACTGCATAAACAGCTGGAACACACCTTAGTACTGCGTAAACAGCTGGAACACACCTTAGTACTGCATAAACAGCTGGAACACACCTTAGTACTGCATAAACAGCTGGAACACACCTTAGTACTGCGTAAACAGCTGGAACACACCTCAGTACTGCGTAAACAGCTGGAACACACCTTAGTACTGCATTAACAGCTGGAACACACCTTAGTACTGCATTAACAGCTGGAACACACCTTAGTACTGCATGAACAGCTGGAACACACCTTAGTACTGCATGAACAGCTGGAACACACCTTAGTACTGCATGAACAGCCGGAACACGCCTTAGTACTGCGTAAACAGCTGGAACACACCTTAGTACTGCATTAACAGCTGGAACACACCTTAGTACTGCATAAACAGCTGGAACACACCTTAGTACTGCATAAACAGCTGGAACACACCTTAGTACTGCATAAACAGCTGGAACACACCTTAGTACTGCGTAAACAGCTGGAACACACCTCAGTACTGCGTAAACAGCTGGAACACACCTTAGTACTGCATTAACAGCTGGAACACACCTTAGTACTGCATGAACAGCTGGAACACACCTTAGTACTGCATGAACAGCTGGAACACACCTTAGTACTGCGTAAACAGCTGGAACACACCTTAGTACTGCATTAACAGCTGGAACACACCTTAGTACTGCATGAACAGCTGGAACACACCTTAGTACTGCATGAACAGCTGGAACACACCTTAGTACTGCATGAACAGCTGGAACACACCTTAGTACTGCATTAACAGCTGGAACACACCTTAGTACTGCGTAAACAGCTGGAACACACCTTAGTACTGCATTAACAGCTGGAACACACCTTAGTACTGCGTAAACAGCTGGAACACACCTTAGTACTGCGTAAACAGCTGGAACACACCTTAGTACTGCATTAACAGCTGGAACACACCTTAGTACTGCGTAAACAGCTGGAACACACCTAGAACAGCTGCTGCAGTACTTCCCTGGCTGACACAGATATGTCTTCAGATGTCTTTAATACTGTGGCAGGATGAGAGAGGACATGACCATCTTGATTTCCCCAGAACTGGAAGATAAGTCCTCCAGCATGCAGAACAGAATTGGGACACTTATTCATAAACCTTCACCATGAACATGGTGACAGTTAGTAGCTCGAAAAAAGAAAGAATCTAAAACACTTGAGCTGACCACCATGTGATGCCCAATACTGGGACATATAAAAGAAGGCATAACAGGTTTAACACATTTTTACAAAGTGTTGGAGTTCACATCTTCTGCAGCACCAAAAGATTCGAATGCAGCGTGCTTTAAAACACAACACAAGCTGGCCAGCTACTGACACCTTGGTACTGTGACCACACTACTCTGGCATACTGAACAGTATGGTAGTGTGGGTACTGGAGCACCTAATGTAGTGAAGGCTTTTCAGGGCTGTGTGTCACACAACTAGTCTGTACTCATCTCCCACAACAGGCTTAACCTGTATTCATGTCTTCCAGATCCCAAACCAGCAAACTAAGCATTCCACCACACCGTCTGCAGGTAGGACATTTTGGATTGAGAGTGTTGCCATTTTCCACATTATTCTTTCTTTAATTCTTGTCCCAGTCAACAGAATGGCCACAGCACAGCACAGAGTTACAGTACAGTGCAGTGCAGTCAATTCCTGTTCCCAATGTTCTTTTGCTTGTCTCTTCAGACGGTGAACTACAGAGAAACCCATATCTAACCTGTCAGCAGTACTTGATAGACTGCTGTGCCACTGATAATACAACAGTGGGGGGACAAGACCCCCATTATACAGTGCTAGGTGTGTGTTACAATGACATACCTGGTACAACTGAACACTAGTCAACGATGTGCTGAATTTATTGATTGGCATTCGACCAATGACACTGTCATTACTGGGAAGCTGTACAAGTACAGCTAAATCCTGTTGACAGTACAAGCTTAAAAGCCTCCAGCATCCACATTAGGTGAGTGGGTTAAAGTGCAGGAATGCTTAGGCCCATTATACTGGCGGATAAGGAGATTGGTTCATTTGACGTTTCCAGCCAATAGAGGCTCGAAAGAGGCCAAAGGCCATCCTGCAAACATGTTAACACTTGTGTTCTATTCAGGGGCCAGAATGACCCTGCACTATGTTTAACGCACACACACACACACACACACACTTGGTTTGTACATGCTTGATTGAATTCAGACAAAACAAAATCTTTCTGATCCCCGTGCAGCATGACTGCACACTCCAGCAGAGGGACCATGTTGCCCTCCCCTCCCAGCCCTCCACAGCCAGCCCTCCACAGCCAGCCCTCCACAGCCAGCCCTCCACAGCCAGCCCTCCACAGCCAGCCCTCCACAGCCAGCCCTCCACAGCCAGCCCTCCACAGCCAGCCCTCCACAGCCAGCCCTCCCCAGCCAGCCCTCCCAGCCCTCCCCAGCCAGCCCTCCCAGCCCTCCCCAGCCAGCCCCAGCCAGCCCTCCCAGCCCTCCACAGCCAGCCCTCCCAGCCCTCCACAGCCAGCCCTCCCAGCCCTCCACAGCCAGCCCTCCCAGCCCTCCACAGCCAGCCCTCCCAGGCCTCCACAGCCAGCCCTCCCAGCCCTCCACAGCCCTCCCCAGCCAGCCCTCCCCAGCCAGCCCTCCCCTCCCAGCCCTGCCCAGCCAGCCCTCCCAGCTAGCCCTCCCAGCCCTCCACAGCCCTCCACAGCCAGCCCTCCCAGCCCTCCACAGCTCTCCTCTCCCAGCCCTGCCCAGCCAGCCCTCCACAGCCCTCCCCAGCCAGCCCTCCCAGCTAGCCCTCCCAGCCCTCCACAGCGCTCCACAGCCAGCCCTCCCAGCCCTCCACAGCCCTCCCCAGCCAGCCCTCCACAGCCCTCCCCAGCCGTCCACAGCCAGCCCTTACAGCCCTCCCCAGCCAGCCCTCCACAGCCCTCCCCAGCCAGCCCTTCCAGCCCTCCCCAGCCCTCCCAAGCCCTCCCCAGCCAGCCCTTCCAGCCCTCCCCAGCCCTCCCCAGCCAGCCCTCCACAGCCCTTCCAGCCAGCCCTCCCAAACAATTGGACTACTTCAAATAAAACAACTGAATGAAGATGTCAAAGGCAACTGGCTGTATAAGGTCAATGTTCCATCATTCCCCACACGATGGTCAGGTTAGTTAACGTTAGTCACCTGACTGACAGCTGACTGCTGCTGAACTGAATGTATTAGTATTTGTTCCATTCACAGCACACCATTCCATGAGAAGGATAAAGGTCAACACAATCATGTGTTTAGTGATACTAACATAGCTGATGATCATTCATTTAGGATCCCACACAGCTAGTACCTAGAAGTCTCTGAGCAGTGGTGCTGAGGGGCAAGCATGGGTGAAGTGGTGAAGCATTTCAAAAATGCAAAGTATTCTGAATACTATTCTACAACATTGTTGACTAACCTGCCCAACGTCCAGGCTAGGCTAGCTAGCTAGCTAGCAGTCTGTCTGAGGGTGTCTGTAATATTGTCAGTCTGTGTCTGTGCAGCTTTCTGCACATCTTCAGCTATGATGCCTTCATTATACATGCTCAATTTGACCTATAACACACATTGAACTTCACATCATTAAACTAGCTAAAGCTACAAGACTATGGACAAGGACTATCGAAGCTAGATGTATTGTTAACTAGCAGCATTTATGATGAGCACTTATCTATCTAGTTAAGATGGTTTAGAGGAGAGACTGAAAGACAATCTGCCCACAACAGCACAGCCAGAGTGGTGATGAGCTGGAAGATGCCTTCATCTAGCATTAGCATCAGCAGTAGCATTAGCAGTTAGCATTATTATCAGCATCAGCATCAGCATCAGCATTAGCAGCTACCATTAGCATTAGCAGCTAGCATCGCCCTGTCACAGTCATTGTTGTGTTCGTGTCAGCAGCTCCTAACAAACATGAAATATCTTTAGGGTTTATTAAACATTCAACAGATAATAATAAGATATCACGATGTTATCTTCCTATCTTAGTGTGTTTTATATCCTCCACATCTCTGTTCTACCCTAACTGACACCCTTAACTGTTAGTGTGTGTGTGTGTGTGTGTGTGTGTGTGTGTGTGTGTGTGTGTGTGTGTGTGTGTGTGTGTGTGTGTGTGTGTTAGTGTGTGTGTGTGTGTGTGCTAGTACAGCAACATAACCTTCTATTGAATTGACATGGTTCTCTCATTAAAACCACTGAGTTCATCCACATAATCAACATATTAAACATATTCCACCCAGTGTGTTATACTATCTTTAACATAAAGGTATTCCAGTGTATTATACTATCTTTAACATTTTAAAGGTATTCCAGTGTGTTATACTATCTTTAACATAAAGGTATTCCAGTGTGTTATACTATCTTTAACATTTTAAAGGTATTCCAGTGTGTTATACTATCTTTAACATAAAGGTATTCTAGTGTGTTATACTATCTTTAACATTTTAAAGGTATTCCAGTGTGTTATACTATCTTTAACATAAAGGTATTCCAGTGTGTTATACTATCTTTAACATTTTAAAGGTATTCCAGTGTGTTATACTATCTTTAACATAAAGGTATTCCAGTGTGTTATACTATCTTTAACATATTGAAAGGTATTCCAGTGTGTTATACTATCTTTAACATATTAAAAGGTATTCCAGTGTGTTATACTATCTTTAACATAAAGGTATTCATGTGTGTTATACTATCTTTAACATTTTAAAGGTATTCCAGTGTGTTATACTATCTTTAACATAAAGGTATTCCAGTGTGTTATACTATCTTTAACATATTGAAAGGTATTCCAGTGTGTTATACTATCTTTAACATATTAAAAGGTATTCCAGTGTGCTCCACTAGCTTTATCATATTAAAGTTGTCTTTATCTCCAGTATCTTTATCATATTAAAGGTATCTTTATCTCCAGTATCTTTATCATATTAAAGGTATCTTTATCTCCAGTATCTTTATCATATTAAAGGTATCATCTTTCTCATGTTTCTGCACCAGCTGCTCAATCAGGCTCCCCAGTCCTGCTGCTGGATCTGTCAGGACTCAGGCTGCTTCTGTTATTCAGAGAGGCTGGATGGATGATCCTGCTCAGCTCATACTAACTGTTTCCAGCATCGCACATCCTAAATAAAAGCCACATTTAGACAACGTCACCGTTTAAAACAAATGTTTACCTTCGTCGAAGATGCTGTTTTTGCAGTTTTTCTGGGAGTGATTCCGATGCTTCAACCTGCTCTCCTCCTCCGCCATCTTGACCCGTTCAAAATAATCTAACTCAGATGACGTCATCACCAACCTTCCAGACCTGCCTCTTTATTAGGACCAGCGAGGGCTTCCGCTGGGTCCTAAAGGAGACCAAAATGTCTTACGCTCCTGCAATTACTGAAACATGCAAAACAATAGGCCTAAAACATGCAAAATAAATTTTTCCTTAAATTACCCCCAAAACATTGTTTCTCATAAAAGTATAGCTTGGTCATTTATTTTACAATATGTTCATGTATTTATTATCAAAAGCCCAATTGGAATGTACGGAGCCCCTAACCTCCCAAAAGTTGGATTTTTTAATCTTGTGCGCACAAGTTATTATCTTGTGGGTACAAGATAATTATCTTGAGGGAACAAGTTATTATCTTGTGCGTACAAGATAATTATCTTGAGGGAACAAGTTATTATCTTGTGCGCACAAGATAATTTACTATGAACTCATATGCATCTCTAACGACTTCCGATGTACACAGCCACGATATTTACATTTACATTTTACATTACATTTATTCACTTAGCAGACGCTTTTATCCAAAGTGACTTACAAGAGAGAGCTTTTACAAAGAGCATCAGTCATTGAGCATAGCAACGTGATAGACCCCGAACACAGTCGGTTTTTTAGATCGTGAATCATACATCATGAGAACCAATAAGTGCCAAGGGAAGAACTATAAATGCTTAACACAACGATTGTGTTGTGTTGTGTGTGATTGTGTATGCGATATAATGGAGAGAGCTGAGCTAATCAAGTTTTATTTTCATCTTGGAATGAAAATGCAATACGTGATAAATACATAAATACATAAATACATAATAATACATAAAATACAACTTGATTAGCTCAGTTCTCTCCATTATATCGTGGCTGTGTACATCGGAAGGCGTTAGAGATGCATATGAGTTCATAGTAAATTATGCACAAGATAATAACTTGTTCCCTCAAGATAATTATCTTCTACGCGCAAGATAATAACTTGTTCCCACAAGATAATAACTTGTGCGCACAAGATACAAAAAATCAACTTTTGAGACTTTAGGGGCTCCGTAGGAATGTAATGGTTTGCACTGTATGTTTATTAAAACTATAATTTAAAATGACTTAAAATTGTACATTATTACATACATTTATATTCAGTTTGGTAGAGTTAGTGTCCTTACACAATATTATATAGCTATTGCTTGAGTGAAGGTTTGAGTCAAGTTATACTTCCAAAGTCCTGAACACCAACAGATAACTAGAACATACATACACACTTATATACCATTCTTTGTGAAGTACAGACTTGGGAATGCTTGTGACGTCAAGCATGTTTCATTTGTCACAGTAATTTATGAACCACGAAGGGAACATTGAATTTTGCCCAGTGAACAGAAGGTTCACTGTCATGTATAACATCCAGAGAACAGTGAACATACTCAGTAGGTTTAACCCTCCATACAAATACTCTGTTGTATTATAATTTCAGCTGGGGATTTCAGCTTTTTTATTTGCCATTTCAGCAACAAACATGTATTCTCACAAAGTGGCATTTGCCTTCTGTAATGGCTGCAAAAAGTTAAAGCAAATCTATGCTGGACCAGGAGTCACCCCCCCTGCAGGACTCACTGTCCACTCTGCTGGACCAGGAGTCACACCCCCTGCAGGACTCACTGTCCTCTCTGCTGGACCAGGAGTCACAACCCCTGCAGGACTCACTGTCCTCTCTGCTGGACCAGGAGTCACACCCCCTGCAGGACTTACTGTCCTCTCTGCTGGACCAGGAGTCACACCCCCTGCAGGACTCACTGTCCACTCTGCTGGACCAGGAGTCACACCCCCTGCAGGACTCACTGTCCTCTCTGCTGGACCAGGAGTCACACCCCCTGCAGGACTCACTGTCCTCTCTGCTGGACCAGGAGTCACAACCCCTGCAGGACTCACTGTCCTCTCTGCTGGACCAGGAGTCACACCCCCTGCAGGACTCACTGTCCTCTCTGCTGGACCAGGAGTCACACCCCCTGCAGGACTCACTGTCCACTCTGCTGGACCAGGAGTCACACCCCCTGCAGGACTCACTGTCCTCTCTGGAGAGCAGCTTCAGCAATAGGCTGATTCACCCTCAGTGTGTGAAGGAGAGATTCCACAGGTTCTTCCTTCCTGCTGCTGTCAGACTGTTTAATGATCACTAAACACTGCTGTACCCCCCTCCCCTTACATAACCCCTACTATGTGCAATATTTATTATCTACGCAATTAAGTGCAATATTTTATGTGCAATATCTGACTGTATGCCACTCATTTCTCATCCAGAGCAGCAGCCATCATACTAATTCTCACTTACTTTACAAATGACTATTTTTCGCTTCCTCTTAGATTCTTATCACATCTTGTATTATTTTTATATGCTTTCCTGTATCTTGTACCTGTTATTTTTTATATTGTTATTCTTGATTGCTATACTGTAGGTTGCTGTTACAAACTGCAATTTCCCCACAGTGGGACAAATAAAGGATTGTCTTATTTTAATCTTATCATGTTGATATTTTCATTACATTGGTATATTTTTTGGTGTGAATTGTTGTTAGAGTAAAAAAATGGGGGTGAAATTACATGGCATCACATTCTTAGCTCCACTGAGGGAGATGGAAGGATCTCAGGCCAGAGACTCATCAAGTCACAACATTAGTTAAGGAAAATCCATAGAATCACACTACACACAGCACACACAGCACACACAGCACACACAGCACACACAGCACACACAGCACACACAGCACACCTAGCTACACTGGTTTAATCACTTCAGTACAGTTCAGTACATCGCCCTACCTACCAAGCAGATCTCATGGTTCTTTAACTCACCTAATTAACTTCTACAGCACACCAAATGTCATAGGTAACATAACACACCAAAGGTCATAGGTAACATAACACACCAAATGTCATAGGTAACATAACACACCAAAGGTCATAGGTAACATAACACACCAAAGGTCATAGGTAACATAACACACCAAAGGTCATAGGTAACATAACACACCAAAGGTCATAGGTAATATTTCCACAGTTCACTTACTACTGTGTTTGCAAACTATTCTTGAAAGTTCACTGTGTAAGACCTTCTAAAACCATCTTGGATCACGATAGGCCTGTGTGATATAAATACAAATAAAATAAACCTAAAACTATTTCACTGAGTAAAATATACCAGGAAACCAAAAGCGTACTATTATAACCTGGAGTTGAAGTAAAAAAAATGGCCTAATTACAAAACGAGGGTAGATATATGCCAGGATGGCTCAAGTAGGTCAGAGTAGTGTGTTCTGGCCTCGGTCAAGTTGAATGTCCTTCCTACATGACTAGAGGGATGAGGAGAGGATGAGCACTGTAATGTTACACTGTGTTTAATGTGTCAACATGTGAAAAAGGACGTGAGCTCTCAGTAGAAACAACAAACTGGCGAGGTGTACGTCTTAAAAATCTATATTTATAGAGAAGATGGCTCTGGGAATTGTTGCTGCAGAGAATATAAGCTTTTTTAAAAGAAAGACATAAAGCAGCATCTCTTAAAATCTGTATTTTCAGATGACCGTTTAAAAATTGTGATCCAATGTTTGGTTATTGTTTAGTCTTCTAGCTTGTCTCTGTAGTCAGCCTGTCTGCTGTGATTACTCCATGATGTCTCTCAGGAGAAAATCAACTCTGACAAAACTAGGGCACAGAGTCCCACAGCTCAGAGGGTCTGTGGGTGAATAACAGCCAAAGTCTATTTATTCTCTCTCAGTCTCTCTTCTTTCCTAGAAACAGTAAACAGAAATTCTACACAGATTCTGTTCACTTAACATTTGTACCTTTGAAATGACTGCAGCAAACATGAAGCAGCATCTCTACTATGCTGCAGAATACTAAACCAACACAGCAGCATTTATCCATCTGTGAGATCCATCCTTAAATAACAAAACTATCCATTATCCATGCATCACACTATCAGAAGTATACAGCAGATGATGGGTTGTCGAAAAATACAATTATCCAAAGTGACACTGGGTTACCGTTTTCAAATATGAGTGAAATGTTCACATAATCCAGTGTTGGTTTCCATGCAGGGTGTTTGAGGAAGAAGCCAGATGTCTGATGAGTCCTCTGCTGTGGACCAGAACAGCAACAACAGCAGCTGGAAACACCAATGAGGATTCCTGTCATTAGATCATAAAAGAAATCTTGTGTCTCACATGTTAATCAACCTGTACGTGTTTTAATCTCATGATCCGGCACTTGCCAAAGATAGGTTTACTTCAAAATCCCTGTTGGAAAGGGTTCGTTCCTGAGGGATAAGGTATCATATAAATAATTACAAACTTTAAATAAATATGTCATAAAGGTTTGTGCCATCCCTTCTAATTTTAGGAATTGTAATGTGAAGTATCTGTGATGATGGTGAACAGATAGAAGCAACCAAACGAGCCAATTAAGTGCATGTTGTCACGGCAACTGAAAAAGTTGAGCCCTATGGTCAAGGAAGTGTAAAAAAATTGGAATGAGAGTAAAAGTCTGCCAAGAAACATTGAAACATAGGGCAGGCTTTAGGAGATCGGAAATCTTCAAAATGTAGAAAACCCCTGAATTAAGACTAGTTGAGTTAAATCACAAGAATATACAGATCCTTAAAATAATCACAAATAAAAGATTGCCAAATGACATTCTTTTTTTTATATATTTCAATTGTGCAGTACTGTACAATAATGTAGCTTCGAAATCAATGGGAGCAACACAGCAACATAAAGCACAATATAAAGTTGTTCTTCACAGAACTTGGCCTGGCTGAGAAGCAGGAACCTCTGGATGAACTCTGGATCTCAAGTGACACAAGCTGTCTGACAGTAAGCACATGAGTAAGGGTTTGATATTAGTGTGAAGGAAGTATGGAACATTGTACAACAAGTAATAAAGCTGTTTCAGTAAATAATGAAGCAGTAATTGTAAATTGTGTTATTTGGCTGCTATTGTGTTTTTTTCAGTACAGGCATTCCAATATCCTTGAATAGCCTGGCATTCTTGGTTTGATCAGATAATAGTAACTTTATAACAAACATGGAGGCTATACCTTTCCCAAAATGTTTTGTTGTAACTTTCTTGGGTGAGAAAGATAGGTCAAGCACATCAAATGCTGTGCTCATTGAGAATGAGTTGCAGCAAACGATTGCAGCATCCTTCCCATGTAAGGTTACCAAGCTAACCTTTACCAGAGAGTACAGGCCCAATAGTCATGTTGGTTAATACTTTAAAGAGCAGGCTTATTCTACCTGACTGACTAAAGATGTGTGTCTGTTGCTCATCCCCCTGTGCTTTACTGAGCTGTGCCACCATGCTGAGCGAGGGCTGTCCTCAGACAGAGGGCTGTCCTCCAGTGACACCGCTGTGTTTCCCCACACAGACTCCCCCCCAGAGACACCAGACAGAGGGCTGTCCTCCAGTGACACAGCTGTGTTTCCCCACACAGACTCCCCCCCAGAGACACCAGACAGAGGGCTGTCCTCCAGTGACACAGCTGTGTTTCCCTACACAGACTCCCCCCCCAGAGACACCAGACAGAGGGCAGAGGACAGAGTGATGCTTCCCAAGTTGGGGAGTATCAGAGATCTGCATGGTTGATATTTAGATACCGTATCCTTAAAGCCATAAATGGAGAATGTTTTTCAACCAAAAGCACTGAAGATGTCTCCTCTTCTCCTCCACTGTGCTTTAAACCATCTCCAACAGCTGTGTATTACATACTAATACATAACTGTATATCTATTGTCTTATTATCAATTTACACCAGCAAAAAAACATCCTACACCTTTCATAGAAAGAATGAAGTAGATAGATGTTGACTATCAAATGTTTTGATGACTGGACATGCTCACTGTGGATCTCAGACATGGTTTGGTCGTGTGCCAAACATAGAAACACGGTCAGGTAAGAACACACAACACACCCCTGGATGGAACACACAACACACCCCTGGATGGAACACACAACACACCCCTGGATGGAACACACAACACACCCCTGGATGGAACACACAACCCACCAATGGATGGAACACACAACACACCCCTGGATGGAACACACAACACACCCCTGGATGGAACACACAACACACCCCTGGATGGAACACACAACCCACCCCTGGATGGAACACACAACACACCCCTGGATGGACATGGCTCGTTCTGGAGCCCAGTGTGACGCTCAGTCTGATAAGAGTAACACTCTGTTGACCTGGTACACTTCTGCTGACTGAGCAAATATCTGGTGAAATGATCCTGTGTTCTAATCAGTCCTTAACACAGTTCCATACTGTGGATCTCATTGTTGGCCAGCAGCTATTCAGCTTGAAGGTGCATCTGTGATCTTTGTGTGAAGCTGAAACCAGACATGTTCTGCTTGTTCAAATGAGCTTCTGAATTCTGTTGAAGTGCAACTTAAAAAGTTGAGTTGCCAAACATATATATGCACAATATACTGTGATTCAAAACAGTTTAGTCTTTAATAAACTTTTGCAGAGTTAGGCTTGCTCATCTCTATAACGTACCATTGTTTTCCCTGAAGTGATATTTCCACCAGGCTGCTTTGTAGATGGTGGAAACACCAGTGGAGGAAAACTATCCAGAGAAAACACTGATCTGATCACTAGACTTTGAGAATGTGCTGAACGCTGCATCACTGCTCACTGGCTGCTGACATCATTTCAGGAATGAAAAGTTAAACGTAGGTAAGTCACTTTGTCTTTTATCTGTGGAGCAGGACACAGAAACATGGAGGTGGTGTTTCGGTCCTCGTCACGTCAGCACAACAAAAACAACATGAGATCCACTGTAGTGTCCTACACTGCTGCCTTATTGGACTCATCAGATTCTCCTCTTGGATTAACCCATCAGTTCAACACTACTCAGATGAATCCACCTAAACAAGGTGAGGAAAAAAACGATAATCCATGGATACTGTTCAGGTTTTAAGAATAAAATAAACTATTTTTTTTGGTTGCCTTGGGTTTCTTGGTTTACTGAACATCTGTCCAGTCTGTCCTCCTGTCTGTTTCCATGGTGACCCCATCTGTAGCCATGCTTGTTGTCCCTGTGTTTGTGTCAAACAGCAGGATGGTGCAGTGGCAGGTGAGGGTGTATGGTCTCAGAGGTGTGAGCAGGTAGAGAAGCACAGCTTCAGGGTGTACGGGTTTGAACCATCTGAGAAGGAGCATGGGTACAAGAGACAAAGAGAGGATGAAACCAGAGATACAGTTTGAACAAGTGACATTTACATGAAACTCCAACAAAAATCATTTTCCCTGGAGGAAGAACCTACCTAGGAACTTAGATGAAATAGAGAAATAGCAACGTAAAAGCCATAAGTCAATATTTCAGTCGTCTTGCCTTTTTTAATACTGTATTTGAAGACATTTGTTGTTTCAAACTGCCAATTTA